>CAIGRN010183294.1:0-20348 GCA_903798345.1 Fraxinus anomala | reverse complement strand
GCAGTCGATACTCCAATACTCATCGTCATCCTCATTTACAATTTCGGACATTCTAAAAACTTTGTAGTCATTAGTACATGGATCGAAGCCAAACCCAACCCTAATTCCATCGGTCTAAAACCATTTGGGCATGGAAAAGGACGATCGGGGAGTAAATAAAATTCTTGTAATACGGAATTACACAGAACAATGGTTTCATAATTAGTAATGCAAATCAAACCATTGCAAGGACCCAAAATTTGCAGATATGTTCGCACATCAAAATATGGGATTCTCACATTTGTTGATACTTGACTAATTGAATTGTCATTTGAATGTAAAGAGATCACATGTTGGTTCTCTTTTTGAACATATCTGTAGATGAGGACTATTTCTTTTTTGTCACGTTCAAAATGCATGGCAATGAACTTGGTGCTCTTTATGAGATCTCTCCAAGTTTTAGAAACACATTTGAATCGAATCAAAGATTTCACAGACAACATGAGAAGAATTTCTATAAGCAAATCTCCTAGTAGTTCTTTCCAGTTTACTATTTTTACATCACACATAATTGCACCGTCCTTAAAATTGTTAGTTCTTCATTTTTTATAGATTGAACTTTTTTTTTGCTTCTTTCCCCTTTGCATTTCAATTAAAACGTTTAGAATTCTACATTATTTATATAACTCTTCTTATTTAATGTGAAATATTCTTCTGTCTAATCATTAAATTACAATTATCCGTAAGATTATAAATTATGCACATGTCAATTTAATTATCATTTAAAATCTTTTATATGTAAACATGTGAGTTTAATTTTGAAATACAGATAATTTTACGTTTTGAATAAGGCTTAATTGAAATATTTAACGAATATATTTATTTCTGTTAGTAAAATGGTTAATCAATTTCTTAAATATTTAATATTATCCATCACGCTGAATTGCTAAAGAATAAAAATTTTAGTAGTAAATTAGTAGGGTCGAATTTATAAAATTCAATGTGTCTTTTCTTAATGATCTCATGTGTTGGCACAAATTCATTTTGACCATTAAATTCCACCATTTCAGATTAGGAAATGATCTAATGGTTAAGATCAAACCCTATCAAAAAGTCATGACTTTTTAATTATTAATATATTCCACTTGACACATATTGTAGAGTTATTTCAATACACACATTTAATGGACGTGTACCAATAAATTCTAATAATCCCCAACATGAATAGAAGAAATCAACCTAGCACAAGGAAGACAAAGAGAGTACCATCTGAAAGATTATGGATCGGGATAAGTAACTTTCCCTTTGAACCTTCCTTAGTAAAAACTTTATCGGACTCAACTAATCAATGAATGAAACATTTTGAATTGTTGGCTGTTGTTGCAAGCCTAGACAACAAATAAAACACATTATCTTTCATATCAAACTTAGGTTCTCGATTGTGTTTATTATTTCGGCATTGAATATTTAGGTTCAACAAGTGTATTGAGAATTCGTCAAAGTAAAATTCTCATAGAATCGATCGAGTTCGTACTTACATAGGAGATGTTCTACAAAGAGTACCCTATTATACTCCACTTGTAATGTTAAGATTATTATCATTAAGAGTATAGCTTATCTTAAGCAATCTTTTGCAGACAGCATTTAATTACATCACAGAAATGGGAATGAGTTAAAAGTGTTTATTATCGAGTCATTCATAACTAGTTTTCCTATTGAGCCTAGTCCGTGACATCTCCAGTCATCAGGTTTTGTTTTCATTAAGTTGACTCATTAGTTTTGGGTTTAATCCAATTTATCTCAATGTCCAGTCTATTCTCTCTAAATAATTCATTTGTAAATGGATCCGATAGATTATTCTTCAATAAAGCAATGGAAATTGTTCCATTTGGAGTAAATGCTAAATGTTATTATGTCTATGACGTATATGTTGAGAATGACCATTATACACGACATTCTGCTCTATGCATATGTAGCTAGCTTTTAATTCAATTATATAACAAGCACGAATTATCACCAATTAGGAAATTGTTCTAAAGATTTTGAAGCCATCGTGCTTCCATCTTGCTTTATTTAAAGCTCTAACTTAATCTTCCAATTCTCAAGTTGGATGGATAATTTTCATGAAACAACTACACTCCTACAGTAATTATATTTACCATTAGATTTTGAATCCTTACATCGAATATCTAATTTACAAAATCATACCCATTTTAAGTTTAAGAAGGTTCTTGGGTTTTGATAGCTAATAAATGAGGACGATGATTTAAAACGTTATTGTATATATATATATCACCACCAAAATCAATGGCTCGACCTGAGAACAAATTGGGGTGACTGGAAGCAACCATTAATTTGTGTTGCTCCAAGTCCGTTCATTAGCTGGATGGCCTATCTTTTACCTATCCCAAAAAACAATAAAAGGAGACTCTTGCTTGCTAAATAGAGGGCAGCCGTCTTTTGTCCATTGTTGAAGCCTTGTGATAAATTGCTACATTCTTCTTCCTTCTTTGTGCAATTGCATCCACAATTATTCTTCATCCTTTTGTGGGTTAATTGTTTGAGAAAGAAGGCAGCCATAGTAAAGTTTAGTTTTTTTGTGTTGAGCAATTATTTAGTCGGGGTTTGCTTTGTTTGTTTAAATTGAGCTTGATGTGTGGACTAATTGAGTTACTTCCACGACAAATAGTTGTGCAAAATCTGATCTTAGTTTGCGCAAAAATGGGCTAAAAAGAAACAAAAATAGACTCAAGAATAAAACAGCTGAGAATCCAATCTGATGACGGTTAAAACTCCAATTTTCGGTCAAACCAATTTTTGTCTGTGTGAATGGAGAAAATATCCTGACACAGGACGATGAGGCACACCCTACAAGGTAGTGTGCACAGTGCGTGAACTGATAGAGGCGACAGCCCGTGAGCCCACGCGCCACGATGGTGGACACACGTAAGAGCTCGTTGAGTAGAATTTGGTGATTGTCCAAATAGACAGAATATTTCTAGTGACAACGTGGAGCCTGTGTCGATATTTGTTTTCTATTTGAGCAATATTTTAATTTAGGGCCATTTGCCCTTCATTTTTTGGATTTTGGGATTTGGTGTTCTTGTTGTTGCAGTTGTTGGAAGCTTGAGACAAATAGTGGTGACCCTAAAATAGTAAATTCGTATCTCTCCTTATTTACGGATTTGCAAATTTGGTCCACTCAATAAATTGACTTATCACTTTTAAATTTTTGTACTAGCATGCCATCATATGGGTTGACCAATACGTTTGGGGGTTACCGTGTGTAGTAACCATTGTGTATTTCTGGAATTTAGGAATTATTTACTGTGTTTGAAGTGTTAAGTTTAATTGGTAAAAGTTGCTTACTGATTGAGTCATTGTGTAAGACATGCATTGAGTAAGAAAACTTGTTTTATTGACATAACTCTATGTTGCAATGATTATTCTGTTAGAACATTTAGACTTTATTCAATTGACCATTCCCTCGATTTGAGATCACAAATCTCATGAAACTCTAGGAATTTAGAAAAATGTATATTCTAACCTTAGGATAGCTTTGTGCGTCTTAATTGTGTATTTGCGCATTTTAGTTGATATGTGTCCAAAAATAACTACCAAAAATAACTACACGTGTTGATTTGAGAATTTTTAATTGAAAATAAGATTTTTTCATTTGGCAACAAAAATTGAATGGGATTTCAGTTCAACAAAAGTTTTTAAAAGATATAGATGTCAATTTTAAGAAAAATAGACAGAAAGAAAAGGTGAGAGGTGAGGCGAATGTTGTCACTAGATCTAGTTATAATCCCGAGTAAGGTTTATTGATAATAAACCTGATTATTATTTTTGCATTTGTATGAAATCCCATTTACATGAAAGATTGCTTGATTTGGTGCATTAATCTATGTTACATTTGGTTAGGTTTTTAGTATTGACGATTCTGTGGACAAAAGGACTAATGTGTAACATGATATATAAAAGTCAATGACCTATGGTGCAATTTGTATAAAATGGGTTATGAGGTCTAGAGTTCGAGCATGAAAAGAGGAGAAACACGGTGCATCATTTTCGCTAGTTTATCGCCTAGAAACTGCTCGAACGACACAAACAGAATGTATGTCGAGCTCAACGACGACAGTATATCATTCGCCTGTCACTAGCTTATCGCTCGAACAATAGGTCAATCCGGAAATCCCTAATTGCTGATTTTGAAGAGTTTTACTCCGCCCATAACACCTAAGCGTCCCCAACTATAAATACAGATGTCTGTGACGAATTCCAGGTGGTTGATTCGCTGTGCTTTCATTGTATAACACATCACATCATATTTTAAGAGATCCAAGAGCATAATTATTGGTGATTCATCAATATCATTCTTGAGATCCGATAACCAAGTTTTGGGAAAACATCAAGGTTCGTGAATCCAAAACACCTGACTTCCTTAACACTTTGAGGAATGTACTTTCCTAGTTGGACTTCAGATCACTCTTCTTCACCCAAACTTGCCTAGTGACAAGACTATTTCCGGTCATCTGTGTCATTAACTTAGCTAATTGACTTACCTGATTAGTAAGGAATTGAATCTAAACAACACACTACTGATTATTATTTCTATTTAAGTTTCGGTTTCTATTTCTATTCAGGAGATGACGACACCTAGGCCTTATGTGCCCTAAACTCACCACAGTGAAAACATGTAGGGGTAAACCTAGGACCAAAGGTATGTGGACGCTGATGTCTATTCTTAGGTCGACGGGTCTTACACTATCCAGTAAGCCTCTGTCTAACAAATCATTTATCCTTAAGATTGGGGTTAGACACAAGTTTATGCTGGTCAGTAGCAGGGACAAACGTGGTCTAAGAAATACTAACACTGTTTTCCTTCAAACATAGACCTTCCTTATTTCCAGCCGGCTTGCCCGTTTCTAAAATGTTATCTAACTTTTCAGAACCACTAGAGAAGGCAAGCAATTGAGATTCCCCTAGAGGACTTCTCAAGCTCACTTATGAGGTTCTTAAGCTGATTCTCTAAAGTTTTATTCATGGATTTCACTTCACTCAAGATCAAGGTAGATTCCTTATGAGCGCTACTAATTTCTCATTTTCCTATTCAAGTTTCCTATTCTTCACACTCAAGGCTTTATTTTTAGTAAGAATCTTAAGACTCTCTTCATACATCTTATCATAAGTCTCTTGAATATCTTCCTCACACACATACTCTTCATTAGAATCATTATCGTTATCTAAGTCATCTTCTCTTTCACTACCTTGGTTAGATCCATTTTTAATTCTTGTAGAAAAGACAATATATTTTCAACTTTTCTCACGAATAGATTTCTCACTCTGATTGTTTGAGTTAGACATCATTAATGAGAGTGGCATTCATAGCCTTATCTGAATTTCTCCTACAGCTAGGGCACTCACTCCTAACATGGCCAAAATCTCAACAATTATGACATCTCACAGATTTAGATTTTCTCCTTAATTTACTCGGGCCACCTTTGTGTCTCTGTCTCTCTTGAGGGTTATTTTTCTTACTAAACAGCCAGGTAAGCTAACTCTTCATCATCCAGTTAATCAGAATCAGAAAATTCGATCCAAATGTTTCTCATGGATTTCATGGCTAGAGACTTATCATTAATAGGTTTATCTAAGGTCAGCTCATATGTCTAGAAGGATCCACTAACTCCTCTACCTTAATGAAATCTATGTCTTTACTTTCTTCAATTTCCATGATTTTAGGCCTGAAACCCTTGGATAAGGATCTAAGAATTTTACGCACTATCTTAGGTTCGAGGATTTTCTCTCATAGGTTGAAACTAGAGTTCACTATGTCGTTTAGGCTCACGTAGAAGGCATCAAACGTCTCATCTTCTCTCATTCTAATCTCCTCAAACCTAGTGGTCAACATTTGCAATTTCGAGTTCTTAACAGCCTGAGTTCCCTCATGTGTGGTCTGTAGAATATCTCCCAAACTTCTATAGCAACCTCACACATAAATACTCTCCTAAATTATTCCGACGATACTGTCATAAATAAGGCATGCAAGGCTTTACTGTTCCATTTATATTCATCTAAGTTCATCCTAGTCCAATTAGCAATGGGAGTGAGGATAACTACATTTTCTACAGTTATACTAGGGGCACTCCAACCATTCACCACACTCAACAAAATCCGTTCATCCATAGATTTTAAGAACACTCTCATCCTAACTTTTCAATAGACACAGTTATTGCCATCAAAGTATGGTGGGACAAACAATGAACAACTCATCTAAACAAATTAAGGTCAGGAATCAAACTTAGGCTCTGATACCAATTGAAAGTATGTAGTTTACTAACTAAATTTGACCTTACATGCAGAATTATACAATTAACAAGCAACAAGTCACTTTTAATTGTTTAAAGATGGTTAAACAAACATTCCAATTATCCTAAGTTGAATTACCATAGTTTGTAATATAGAAAGCAATAAAGAACACCAATATTGATGATGGAGAAACCCAATTGGGTAAAAATTTTGGGACCAAGGCAATTACCTCCACTATAGACAATATGGATTACAATCCGTTTCTAGCCTAACAAAGTCCACTAGTTCCCATTGTTATAATTCTTGTAATATCCAAGATCTGTTGTTCCTCCAGACTCACAATCTGCTACCATAGATACTATCTACCCAACCTGCTAGATCTCTCGATCTACCTCCTACAGCTTCCAAGATCTGTTGTAAATTCCAGACTCTCAATCTTCTTCAATTGTCTATTCCAAGTGGATATCTAGGAATTACCTATTCATGTTCTTCTTCTTGTGCTTCTAGTTCAACCTCTCTCAACCTCCAGAAAGTACATTTCTCAAAGTGTAAAGAAGTCAGGTATTTTGGATTCACGAACTTTGATATTTTCCCAAAACTTGGTTTCTGAATCTCAAGAATGATATGGATGAATCCCTAAATAATTATGCTCATGAATCTCTCAAAATATGATATGGATGTGTTATACAATGAAAGCACAATGAAGCAACTACCTAGAATTCGTCCCAGACATCTATATTTATAATGGGGACGCTCAGGTGTTATAGGCTGTGTAAAACTCTTCAAAATCAGCAATTAGGGTTTTTCGAATCGACCCATCACTCGAGCGAGAAGCTAGCGACAGGCGAACGACATACCGTCGCTCGAGCGAAAGCTCAAAACCTAGATATCATAACCCAATTTATACAAATTGCACCATAAGTCGTTGACTTTTACAATATATTACATATTAGTCATTTTGTCCACAGAATCGCCAATACTAAAAACCTAAAAAACTCCCCATTTGGGATTTTGTGACAAAAATATACAATAAATCAAGGATAACAAAAAAAATCTAAACTTCCCAAGCTATGTTTCTTGTATTCCTTGTCAAACTTGTTTCCTGAAATCAAAAACTTAATACCCAATGTAAAAGCACGTGATACAGGAAATCAAAAAACTCATGAACACAAATAAGCATGCTAGCTTGAGACATGACATTAATGTCAATCAAAACATCAACCGAAACATTAACATCACAAAATATCAAAACTCAAACAGTTATGCATATGATATGTAATGCACATTCTCCCTCTTACTGCAAGTTCTCAATATTTTTATACAGTAGGCAAAATATATCTATATCTCTCCCCAATGACCCCTAAACATAAAATCTCTCCATTTGTAAATACTCTCTCTCCCTTTTTGTCACAAATGACGAATGAAAAAAATTTAACATATAATCACTCAAAAATACAATCGATATCATGCATAAATATAATCAATATACAATACACCTTCCCATATACTCAATTCAAATTAACATGGAGTAAATTATATAAGTGACCAATGTGTGTAAAGTGTCACTAATCATTTATAAATAGGACTCCAAACCTTTTTGTGAGAAATGATATGCTAAATATCATTGTCAATAAGTATATTCATCTACTTATGAAAGTCAAACCATTTACAGCGCATTAGGACCTTTAAATAAAAGTTCATTGTGTATTGATATTTTCTTTTCTCCCCCTGACTTTGAGCATATTTTATTTTCACATATTTCAATATTTTAAGCTCATAATTATTTTTCATATCTTAAGTGCGGGCTCTTCTCCATTAAGTGACTAAAGTGACTTATGTAGTGAGCTTTAGTCCCGTTAATCTAAGTCAGTTGACCTTAGACACCAATTATGAGAAACCCCGCAGGCTTAATTGCTTGCGTCAAATAGGTTCAGAAGAAAAATATAAGATATTGAGCCTTATATTACCAGGGATAACTTTAAGTTTAAGTCTAATAAATATGATCAATTCATGTTCAAACACGTGACCGTCATCCCAAATCTCTCACACACGGTAGAGTCTCACTAATAATTTCATAGTGTGTGCAGTAGATTGTGAGTTTGGAATTTACATCTTCGAAGCTACAGGAGGTAGATCGGGAGATCTAGCATGTTGGTTAGATAGTGTCTACGGTAGTAGATCGTGAGTCAGAGGAACATCAGATATTGAAGTTGCAGTATTTACAACAGCTAGTGGAACTAGTTTGGAATTGAACTGTAACACACATTGTTTATAGTGGAGGTAACTGGTTTGGTCCCATAGTTTTTACCAAGTTGGGTTTCTTCGTCATCATATTAGTATTATTTATTACTTTTCATATTACAAACTGTGGCAATTCAACTTAGGATAATTGCTGTTTGTTTAATCATCTAGAAAGATTAAAAATGACTTGTTGCTTGTTAGTTGTATTATTCCGTATGTATGGTCAAAATTAAAATCGGATAATTATAACAATTTGGTAATTTAGTAGTCGTTAATTTGGTAATCCGTAACTTTAACATTTCATTGTATTTGATGTGTGTTTTCTGCAAGAATTTGAAGTTATCATATTATTGTGTGTAATTTATTGCATGCATAATGGTTGGGATTACTATTGTGAGGGTTCATAGCGGGTGTTTTCTCATTTTGGTAGGCATGTTAGTAGTAAGTATGTTAACTAGTAATACGGAGTACAGATACATCAAGATGCATTGGTGATATGTACGGGGATGCGAAGAATAACATCTGGATCACAAGAGGAGATTGATCAATTATTTGGAATGCTTTATCTATTAAGAATCTTGATTGAGTGGAGTAAAAGAGTGACACTCCTATCATCTATATTAAGTGAAGACCCATTATTTACCTATGTTGAGAGGGGTGAGGTAGTGATATAGTTAGACCCCATAGACATAGGATCTGTAGTGGTTTCCAATTAGGCATGAAGAGAGACCAATTTAGTGAGTATGGTAGGCAATAAGAGGAGATATGTGTTCTCGAGATATGAGTTACGTGGAATGGAGTAGAATAATTATGGTGAGATCTTTTCTTAAGGTTATTTATGCATTGGTTGTATATGTTACCCATTTACTTGATTAAATTGGTTGTAAAATACCATGTAACTTTTCATTAAATCAACATTCAATGTGGATCCAAATTAATGCTTTCAAAAATCATATTCGATTTTGTGGTTTGCCGCGATTTTTTCATCCCCAGCTTTAGGCTTCTATTTGTTGGTTTTTGGATCTAATTAGTAAATTTTAATTAGGTCAAACAAATATTTATAGAGTTGAAAAAAATTATTTTCAAAATATTTAATTAGATCTAATTAAAAAAATTTAAATTGTAAAATGAAATATTTTATTCCAAACTTGATAAAATAAACTTGAGCAACACTCAAATTGAGTGAGATGGTATTTCCAGCAACTAGCAGTTTCATGCAATAGTCATCTTCATGGAGACCCAACATATCCAACTGGTGGTAAATTTTATTTTTGACATCACGCATGAGTGGGCCGATCTTAGCGCTCGAGTATGGATTCTTGGTCGTTGATCCCCTGATAAATTCCTCCTGTGTGTGTGCCTTGTTCAATATAAAAAGTATACAGGCTCTGGTTTTGATGGACAAATCAAATTGCAGAGCTGCTCCAAGATAATTGCGTGGTACCGGCCTAAGCTGCCCCAATTCCACTGCCATGCCACCATTAATGGCTTCGAACCCATCTGTGATAAAATATATTTTATATTTTTAATTGCTACTTATTTATTCACTTACTAAAATTAGAATGATTTTAAAATGTCAAAACATATGCCAAACAAACAAGATCTTCAGGTGTAGTCCAAACAGGTTAGTCAGTCAATCACGACTAATGGTCAGTCACGACTGACTGGATGGGTACAAGTTCAACAGATTTCTTGGCTGCAGATTTTAGGTTTTGAATGTCCTAAACGAGATGCAATCTTTACCTTCCAAACCATAGCCTATACAGAAATATATATTTACCATCTTGGACGTGATTTGATTGATCACATAATTAAATTAAGGAAAGACTAATTTAATAAATCAAAATTTTTCTTAATTATTTACCATATCAAACAAATTCTATATTATTCTTACCTTGTAAAACTTTCATAATTTAGGTAAGAGACGTTTCTACCTTGGAGGAGTCTTTATATAAGTAAAAAAAACAATTGGGTCTGACTAATTTTTTTTAGAAAAGCTTCCTTCATCGGTGAACCTTTAGCAGGAAGTTTTGATCGTCTTCGGTGAGTTTAGCTCGGCATAATGTTCCATCGAATTATCTCGAAGTAAAAACTATGTTCTTCAATCGTAATTGATAAGAACACACAACAGCATGGATGATATAATCTTACTCAAAGATCAGGATACTTGGCATGAGTTAAGATTGATGAATCTTAATCAAAGTAAAAGTTGTAATCAAATACAATAGTGAAATAATTATAAAGTCAAGACTGGCGGGTTTGATTTCACTTCTCCAACAAGTCAAAAGAATAAGAAAATGAGGGAGTTGTTCTTTATTTTATTTTAATTGTTTTTTTTTTTTTTAATTTTGCAAAATTACAAAACCGAAACTATTGTATTTTTGATTGTTTGACAGTGGATTATTTATTTGTGGCATGGGGCCCGTGGATGTTTTCCTTAGAGATTTACCACGTTATATCTGGTGTTCGATCTTGTTTATTTCCACATTTGATTAAATTTCGTAGAATACTGGTTTGTTAACTTGCATCAGTCATGATTGAGCATGAAACTGCATGTAGAAAGTTTTGACTAACCTGCAAAATCAACTTGAAACAAATAATTGGGACAAAATTTTTAAATTAACTAGGTTTTAGTATTTACAACATCCAAAAACTCCTGCATTTTTCTCTTTAATGATTACCACCATTGAAGCTATTTGACATAGAAGCAATTGCTATGCGATTGAAGGTGAAATTAAGAGGAGAAGGGTAGAATTCCCTAAATTGACCGTGATTGACATAGAAGCAATTTTAGGAAAATCTTGGATGTGAGAATGAAAATAGTTGAGAGTGCCGTTTGATTTTGCCATTGATGAAGAAGCCATGATTTTTACTACTAATAATGAGAAGGTTGGTTGGGTTGGTTGTTTTGGTCTTTGCCAATGTAGATGGTGCTAGCGACAATGGCGGTGCCGACGTTGAGTGCCGATGGTGGACTTTTAGGGTGGGAGTTGGATAGGATTGGTGAATAAGAGGAGTAATGGATACAGAGAAAGCCTTTTATCTTTGAATAATGCAACTTGTACTTAAGTAATTATATAATGGTTTATATACAAATGAGGTATCAAAAAGAGAGGAAAAGTTTTCTTTCGTTATTTGAATGAAAAATTCTAAATCAGTCATATCTCACCATATCATATCTATGTATACTATCATTTACATGTAGCACGATCATTTATCTTTTATTTAATTTTTATTTATTTTATACTAAAATTGTAAAATTGATATTTCACCCTTTTAAAAATTAGTCAAATTTTACTATTCCGGTCAAGTGGATGATTTTCATCAATTTGCACTCCATGTACGAATTTTTGAAAGGTTTGGTACCGTGAGTAGTACAAATGAAAGATTTGATCAAGTCTGAAATAAAATAAAATGTTTGGTACCTTGGCTGGAATTCTCCTTGAAAACAATTTTCCCCTATATTTACTTTTTCTTAGTTGTTATTACACAAGGAAATTGTCGTTTAACACAAAGAAATTTCATTTTGAAAAAATAATTACATCTAAATAATACTTTTTAGTCTTTATTTAAAGAAAAAAATATCAAATTAATAAGAAAACATTAACTAACAAGGGAAACGAAAAAATTCAAACCTTGAACCGTATTCAATGCTAACTTTGTTATGATTTTGATATTATGATAAGAGAAATTAATTTCTACATTTAACATATTAGAAATGTAAGAATATTACAAAAATTAAAGAACAAAAAGAAGAACAAGCAAATGTTTAACTTCATGTAATTGCATATAAACCAATTTGATTAGTTTATAACAATATTCATTTTTTTTTAAAAGAGTAAAAGTACATAATTAATGATTTTAAATGTAATATAAATATAGAAGAGGAAAATAGGAATTATAAAGTTATTTTTGTGAGAACGAGATCAATTGCGAAATAACAAACTTTAGGAGGTTACTGTAAGCTTTAAATATCAGGGACTATTTTTGCAATAATCAAATATATGAGGGTATCTCTAATATGTAATATTATATCATTCTTAATGCATAAACCCTACCCCCAATTTTCTCAGCCTATTCAAGCTTTCAAACGACTGCAACTCTTTCTTATTTTCCTCTCTAAATCGTACAACAATGGATGGGGAGATTGTCTATGCGATAAAAGAGGTTATTTTGAATTTATGACTTCTATATTAATTATTAACACATCATTTATTTATGTTATTTGGAATCTCGAACACTAATTGTTGACTTCGAATTTTATACTTTCAACGTGGCCAACAAATCCCAAGACATCCCGTGTCCACGTAAGCCTGATTCCTATACATTTGGACAAACCATTAGCCACACGTGATTTCCTCCAAAAATGGTGGAGTTGGCCGCATGCACTTCGACTTCAACCAAATGGGTTCGACTTCCCATACAGGTTCGGTCTCTTTCTGGGGGTTTGGCAATTTGCCTCCTGACGAAATGACGTCTAGTGCGTGCCCAGGATAATTTGGGGCCTCGTCAATCGAGGCATAACAATAGTCTCCAAAATTGAAGTATGGATATTTATATAATACGTGGACTTTTAAGTTGGGGTGTAGCTGCTAAAGTAAGATGAATGCTTTTGTGAACAAATAATTTCGTATATCTCTGTCCCCGAAGTCTAAGTATGTATATTCATGTAATGCATGGAATTCTGTGTTGAGGTGTAGTTGTTGGAGTTGAGATGTATGCTTTTACGAAGAAGAAGTCTATAATAAGGCTAAAAAGCACTAAAGCAACCTTGTTAGAAAAGCGAGCCCGTTGATGTAGTTGAAGTCCATAATAATGCTAAAATGCACTAAGGTGAGGCCCTTACTGGAAGAAAGAACATATTGATACGGTTGATGCCTATAATAAGGGTGAAATGCGCAAAGGCAAGGCTCTCATTGGAAGGGTGAGTCTATTGATGCAGTTGAAGCCTATAACAAAGCTTAAATGCACTAAGGCAAAGCCCTTGTCGGAAGGACGAGGCTGTTAATGCAGTTGAAGCCTATAATAAGCCCGAAATGTTTTAGGGTGAGGCCCTTGTTGGAAGTGCGAGCATGTTGATGTAGTTAAAGCCTATGATAAAGCTGAAATTAGCATAGGCGGATCGTAGTCATGAAAGGACGTTGATGGGACTCATACTCAATGACTTAAAAACCTCTCCTGTTTCCAAGATATGACATTAAGGCAGTCTTGTGTTTATGAATACACGTATTGTGTGTGCAGTAAATGCGCAATGATGACAGCTTGTTACCTTTGGTAGAGACGACATAAATTACAACATGCTTAGCACGATCTGATCATAACCGTTTATTTGATTTTTCAAATGGATGCCTTTTGGATTCAAGGGTTCAGATGATGGGTATAGATGTATGTTCCAGATTCAAATATTATTCATCCAAAGGCTGAGGCTTGGCTTAGCTACCTATAAATGGATGCCTTTGCCCATGCTTTTTCTACTTTGCAAAAACCTTTGAATCAAGAAAATATACTTTTTGTAAGTCGCAAGCCATTTCTCTATAATTCTTGAACTAAAAACCTCATTAAATGGTCTTTTCTTTGAAATCAAATACCAAATGGGAATCTTCTGGGAAAACTGGTATGGCGATGAAATGTGCCGAAGCGAGTTTACCTCCACTAATTCCTACTGAGAGAATTATGGAGGCAATGGGGGTCCCATAATGCATGGATGATGTAGGAAAGCCCCATAGATTATTATGTGAGTTGGGGGCCTCACTGTGGCCTACTTGTGTCGAGGAAAGCGAGTTAAAGACCTTTAAGTAGTGATATAGGATCCCTGATACTATTAAGATGTTCGTTCTGATCCTTGATGAATGAGCCTATTTTCCTAGGGAGTGGTGTATTGCTGTGAGCGTGGTAACCTTTGGTGTTGGGATGAGGTTGCCATTATACCCATTATTTAGTTATATATTTGGGCAATATAAAATTGCCCCACATAAATTTTCCCAAATGCATGTAACTAATTGGTAGGAGCCATTCTTCTCTAGAAGGAGATCACTACTGACGAGGATATGTCTTCCCATGTATTCGAAAACATTTTTCAACCTCGAGCTTCTAGTGGGAGAAGATTTTAAAGAATGGTATTTCAAGAAAACATGAGGTCCGCATTTGCCATTCATTTGGGATAATTTGACTTCAATAAATAACTGAAAGTCATCTTTGTTCTGGGTGAGGGGTCGTTGGCAGATAGTGAAGCGCGTCCCAGAAATAACCGTTCCGACCTAGTATCATAGGTATAGTGAGTTCTTGCTTCTTTAATTGCTTTGCTTATCTAGCTACTTTTATTTTTGAACCTCTGTGCTAACTTGGTCTCATATACAGCTATAGTCAACCACTTTGAACTTACACTGAAAGAGTGGGCCATAATTCGAGCCATGTACGAGCTCTCCATCGAGCTCTCCGTCGAGAAGTGGAGTCAAAAGTGTTACTCATTTCTAATGAAAATGAGAAGTTGAAGAAGGAAGTCCACCTATGCAAAGTTGAGTTAAATGCCATGATGAAGTAGGTTGAAAATTCAGACAATTTGTAGAAAATACCTTCGTCAGCCTTGGAAAAGGCAAACAAGGAAAAAGGAAAATTGAAGTCCCAAGCGGGAGAGGTAGATATTAATAAATACTTGGAGAATTTCCTTGAAAAAACCGAGTATGACGGCCTCAGTTTGTATTGGAGAAAGGTTGCATATGATGAAGTCCTTAAGTGGATGTCTAAACTGCACTCCCAAGTAGATTTGACTACAGTAAGGGATGAATTTCTTCCAGCCGAGCCATCAACTCATGCAGATGATGCCGTTGAAGACTCAGTGGAAGACTTAGAGAAAGGCCAGCTACAGCATTAATAGGATGGAGGCACTTTTTAGACTTAAACATTCTCTTTTTCTTTGTTTACTTTGTATTTCAGATGTACTTTCACTTCTTATAATCAGTTCGCCATTTGAATATATAAAGAATATTTTCATATGCTGCTGTTACTTTATCTTCTTCGAATTTGTACAGGTGTTGACGCCTCGGTGAATAATATAAATTGATATTTTGATGAGTAGATTTGTACTGATTGAATAATTTGAACTGGCTAATGATTAAGGACTTGTATGGATTCCTCAAATTAAAATGATGAGATGATTTAGGGTAGTTTCAGAGCAACTCCATTGAATGAACTGAAGGTAGTCCTACCTCAATAGGGTCCATGGCCTCTGTTCCATAAGCCATAGAAAATAGGGTCTCTCTTGTTGCAGTTCGATTGGTAGTACAAATTACCCATAATACGTAGGGGAGCTCATCCACCTAGACTCCTTTTAACGCATCGAGTTTCTTTTTTAAGGTATGCTTGATGGTTTTGTTGACTATTTCTACTTGGCCGTTTGTTTAAAGGTAGTGAAGAGATGAGAAGTGCTTTTTGATTCCTAACTCACACAAATCCCTTAACTTCTTGTTGTCAAACTACCTCACATTGTCTGATACAAATGAGTAGAAAATCCTAAACCGACAAATGATGTTATTCCAGATAAACTTGGAAATGTTAGCCTCGATGATTTTTGCTAAGGGTTTCACTTCTACTCACTTGGTAAAATAATCAATGGAGAAAATGGCGTAGCTAGCACTACCCCTTCCCTAGGGATCGAAACCCTTTTTTACCAAATAGCCTGGGGATCGAAACCACAATTAGTTCTTGAGAAAGATGTCTCTAAATTAAGGAAAAACGCTAACATTTATCGTATTCTCTCACAAATTAAAGAGCATATTTTTTGAGAGTTTGCCAATAATATCTTTGTCTTAGTATCTTGTGTGCTCGTGCTAGCCCTTAGATATGGTTGTCACAGACTCCTTTATGAACCCCGAGAAGAATGTAATTTACCTCTTCTCCAACATTGCATCAAAGAAAAGGTGAGGAAAATCCTCTCTTATAAAGTACCTCATCCTGGAGCACGAAATGAGTAACCATTCTCTTGAGTTTATTGGCCTCTTCCTTATTATTTGACAGGACCTAATCCTTAAGGAATTCAATAGTTGGCTACATCCAAGATGTAGTTCCTTCAATCCACGTGAACTCTCCCATTTGGAGATAGAGGGTCTGAACAGGTTTTCAATTGGGACCACCTTGAGTAACTCGAAATCCTAGCTAGTGGCAAACTTTCACAAAGTATCGACATGGATATTCTCAGTGCATAGTATTTGAGTCACCTCAAATTTTTCAAAGGATGGGAAAATATTCATGACCTACTTGAGATAGGCTGTCATACCTTTTTCCTTTACAGTGAAGTTGTCATTTACTTGGCTAACAACCAATTGTGAATCATTTTTAACCACCAATATTTTCACTAGCGTTTCCTTGGATAATCTGAGGCTAGCCAGTAGTGCATCGTATTCAAATTTGTTGTTAGAAGACTTAAATCCAAATCTTATTGCATAATTAATTTTGTGGCCTTTTGGATGACTAATACCACTTATGCACCCACACCCGTGGGTGGTTCCACTAGTTCAATAGTTATTTCTATGTCTGTTGGCAAGCTCTGCTATAAAATCTGCAAGTGTTTATCCTTTCATAGAAGCACTTGGCTTCTAGGCAATATCAAGTTCACTTAGCTCTACAGCCCATTCCATAATCTTCCCGAAACATCAGGTTTCTGAAGCAGTTGTTTCTGTGGAAAATTAGTCAATACCTAGATGTCGTGGGCCTAAAACTATAGCCTCAACTTTCTGGAAGCGATAATCAAGGAAGGGCAAGTTTTTCCATATCCGTGTAGCAAATTTCTACTAATAAAAGGGCTATGCTTATGTAGTAGATAGGTAGCTGTAAACTACCCTCCTCCCTTACAAGTACAATGCTCATAGCCTCTATAGAAACCGCTAAATACAATAACATCAATTCTCCTTCTTTAGGCTTTGAGAGGAGGGAACTCGTCCTACATGCTTATTCAGCATTTGGAAAGCCTATTCGCACTCCTCATTCCATTGGAACCTCTTCCCTCCTTTAAGAACTTTGAAGAATGGAAGACATTTGTCAGTGGCCTTTCAAAAAATTGGCTCATTGCTGCTAGTTGACCTATGAGACTTTTCACTTCTTTTGATTTACTAAGGGAACTCATATTCGTTAAAGCTTTGATCTTTTCAGGATTGGCTTCTATACCTCTTTGATTAATCATATAATCTAAGAAGTTTCTAGAGGCAAGACCAAAAGTGCATTTAACGGGATTCAAACTCATCGTATATCTCCTCAATATTTGAAAAGCTACACCGAGGTGTTTCACATAGCCCACAGTTTCTTGGATTTTTACCAACATTTCATTCGCATAAACTTCATAGTTTTGCCGATGAGGTTAGCTAACATCTTGTTGACAAGTCTCTGATAAGTTGTCCCTAATTTTTAAGGCTGAAGGGCATCACCTTGTAACAATAAAGACCCTTATTAGTAATGAATGAGATGTTTTCGTCATCTAAAGTGTATATGGGGGTCTGATTATATCATGAATAGGCATCCATAAAGCTCAATAACTCATGTCCAGCAGAAGAGTTCATAAGTTTATCTATCCTTAGAAGTGGGAAATTATCATTGGGACATGCTTGATTAAAGTTGGAAAAGTCTATGCATACCCTCCATGTCTTTGAGCATCATGTCCAACCTTCTCATATGCCAAAAGGTACAACATTTAAAGTAGCTGTAGCTAACGCCTGACATGAAGTAGGGATGATGGTATGTTCAACTTTGGTCTACTGGTGATTCACTAAATGTGAAACAAGGCCTCGCCTTTGATTGTGATGGTCTATCATTTTTTTATTGACAATCTTACTTCTCATCATTTTGACCAAGGCATCAGAGGTGCTGGGATTCTTACTTAGCACGTCCCTCTAGAAGAGAATGTTTATATTAAGGCTTCCTCTTAGAGTTGAAAAAGTCTCTCTATCAATGACTTATTCACAATAAGTCATCTCATCAGTAAAACGGATTAAGTAATTTTTCAAGGTTTCTTCTGCCTATTGCCTCATATCCTACAGACGCTGAACAGGGGACCTCTCCTTCCTTGCTTGATAGATATTGGTTCAAGAAAGCCTTTTAGAGATCCGACAAGCTCTTGATACTCCCAACCAGTATGCAGTTATACCATATTTCAACAGCCCCTGTAAGTGTAAAGTGGAAGGTTATATACTTTAATGCAGGCGAAATTCCTGTCAAGCTCATGTGGGTCTTGTAGTTGTTAATTTTTGGATTTATGTATAATATTATTTTATTAAAAAATGTATAATTGAAAAGAAAAAGGAGAAAATGCATTAAAATTAAAATGGAGCCGAAACAAAGGCTAAATTTCCAAGGGGAAAGTCCACTTGATATTTTTCGAGGGACCAATAAATTGCTGATTATTGCCAAAATTATCGTCAATGATTAGTGACAAATTTATTAGTTATGGAATTCGCAAAGACTGCGTCCATTTCTAAATAGCCGTGACAGTTATGGATCTTTCATTGATAAATTTCACTTTTCTTTCCTCCTAAATAAATATATCCCTACTTTAAATGAATTTTTTATTTAAAAAAAAATATAGCACTGATTTTTGTATTAATATACATTTTATATGAATTAAAAATATTAATAATGTGAAATTGCCAAAAAAATAAAACAAATAAAAAAATAAAAAAGAACTTAATTTGTTTATAGATTGTCATTAAATGAGGGACAATTTATTATTATATCTCTTCAGTCAGTAACAAAGCGGTAGAATATGGTATGTTTATATTTTTGAATTAATTTGTTTTTAAGGGTATACATCCTTCTCTCTTCTTTTGTAAATTTTCTTTGTCATTTTGCTTATTTGTCTACGAATTTCTTCTTTTGTACACTTCATTTTTCTCCTCTTGTTACCAAAATGTAATCCTTGTGCACTTTCACATGGCAGTCCATATCTGTCTTTAGCTTGAGGTGAAGTTGATAATATTTTGTTTGGTTGGATTAGAGTTGATATTGATGGATGACACGTGGTACATGTAGATTATTTGAAAAATGCTCATGAGAATATTAAGTTACGGAACCATATGAGTTAGTTTGGCATGGCTTGTTTTGTAGTTGTCTTTGTTACGACCTATTAGTAAATTAATTTATTCAATGGAGAAATGATTCTAGATGATTCACAAACGTTTGACACTCTTTTACAATGTTCAATACTATTTATCGAGTTTAGTGATGTAGAAATGGGCTTAGAAGATCAAGTCCGAAATGACCTTGCATGTTAAAAATTTGAACTTTAGGTAATTCGAAGGTTGGTCCATCATAATAGGTGATTTGTGTAACATTCTATCTCAACATCCTATGAGGTCTAGTCTTTTTGGTCTAATTTATTAAAAATGAAAAGGTAAATAATTAATGACAATACAAGATAAGTTGATTCGAGTTAATTTCTAAAGACTTCACTAACTCTATCAATATATAACAAATTATCCACCAATATTTTATTTTATTCTATATTTTATAAACAGTTTATCTACTAAAGTTGGGGCTTTCTCTCCCGTTTTACCTCCAGCGTGAGAATTAGTGAGGAATTTAAGAACGTAGTCTTAGGAAAAAAAGATCAAATGTGTATTCAGATAGCCAGAGTTTCAAGATCCATACATGTCTCACCTTAGGAGTATTTATAGGTGTCTGAAGCCATGCAATTGCTAGGTGGTTATCGTGCCACATGTCCTACGTAACACCTCCTACCATCCCCACTTTCTGAGTGGATTGTTAGCCCAAGAATAACTAACCAAGAGGGGGTGAATTTGTTTTTGACACTTTTTTGACAATTAGTCTCAAAA
>CAIGRN010183293.1:0-14734 GCA_903798345.1 Fraxinus anomala | reverse complement strand
TTACTTTTCAAAAAAAAAAAAACAAGGACTCGTGAAATGTGAGGTTTTTTAATATTTGGTTTTTCTCTCAGGACCTTTATTAACTCAATTGCGTTCTTTCTGCAGGGGAAACACTACAAGATGAGAGGGTTAATGGAGGAGCATTTATTGGCTCTGATGGTCTTCAGTTCCCACACAAGTTGATACCTGTAAGTTCTGATGTGCTTTGTAATGCGTATGCTTTGAAATAAATATCTTAATGCCCTTGTTTTTTCATGTGGTCCACCTTGACAAATTTATTTTGTTTAATTATCTCAATTGCAAACATACCAAGTTTTGTTATCAGGCATGTGACTGACTCACACAAATCCAAGCATCTGTTTTTGTACTTTTGTGGCTAATTGACTACTTCAATCTGCCTGAATATAATAATCACATTATGAACTCGACTCTTATAAAAATAAGTTCATGCAGTTTTGTTCACTGTGATGTTTTACCCATCCTACTATGTCTTCCACTTGTATTATTTTCTTACTTTTAAGACAAGTAAAGTTGGAAAATTGAAGCTATTTCCTGTCATTTGTGAGCACGAGGCTCGAACTCGGAGACAATTGGATTTTGACCGAATTGTGATGATACACGAAATTTTGAGTTCAACAAACATGAAGGTTGAATCTTTCTAGAAGATACGAGGTATTTGATGCACCGACACGGACACATGTCGGATACGTTGACACGCGATTTTTAAAAAAAGTACTGACATGACACATTGTTGAGATGATGATTAAATTCTTTAAAATTTTTCATTTATATAGTATAAATTTAGTTCTATATTTGCCATTAATTTTTCTTATTGAAATTCTTTAAATATGAGTACATATTTGTTATTTAATAATAACTAAGTTAAAATTGTATAATATTTTTTATAAAAAAAGAAAAATGACTATGGTAGAGTGTCAGATGAATGTCGTTATCTGGCACATGTCCGATACGTATCGAACAAGAACACGTTATCCTAGTTAAAGTGTCCGTGCAACAAAGTGAGATATTCTTCTCCTTGCTGAGCTTCTCACTCTTGTATCACTATCCATTTATCTTGC
The DNA here is from genome assembly GCA_903798345.1 of Fraxinus anomala. NCBI lineage: Eukaryota > Viridiplantae > Streptophyta > Magnoliopsida > Lamiales > Oleaceae > Fraxinus > Fraxinus anomala. The sequence goes on along the minus strand of CAIGRN010183293.1, from coordinate 13,655 downwards.
ACTTGATTTAAAAACATTTGCTTTAATGTAGTTGAGATTAGCTTAGAGAAAGACCAGAAATTGCAGGTAAGATGATTGTAGCCTGAGTTCTGAAATTAGGATTTTTTTCTTTGTGCCTACTCAAAGATAGCAGACTAGTCTTTCTTTCTTCAAATATTTATGGTCCACATGTTCTTTATCCATTCTAATGATTCTCAAACTATTGTTATATATCCGAATTGTTTCTTCATGCTGCTATCCTAATAAAATGAACCTAGATCTGTGATATCTATTTCATCTAGAGTTTTATCTTGGTTTATATTTTCATTGTCTTTTCTACTGTGCAGAATGCAGGGATGCGCCTTTATGGAGGTGCTCAATATCATCGTGCAATGGCTGAATTTCGTTTTGTTGTTGGAGGATTCAAATGCCCTCCAATCACACGTGAAGAAATTGTGAATGCATGTGGAGTTGAAGACATCCATGATGGGACAAACTATTCAAGGTGTTCATGGATTTCCAGCTATATAGTAAATTCGTGATATTAATCTGTCTAGGCTGCTGATGTTTGTTAATTCCGATTTTTGAATTTTTTTTTTGTTTGCTTGCTTTTATAGGACGGCGTGTGTAATTGCTGTCACAAAGGCTCGTGATACGTTTGAACCTTTTCTTCATCAGGTGTGAATCAGTACTTGTATGACAATATTTCTTGCATTTACTAGCTTTATGTGTTGTATGAAGTTGACAATGCAGGAACTCGACAGAAAATGTTTGGTCTAGGAAAGAGATTTTTAGGATAGGAATTAATTTCTGCATACAGATGCAATTTGAATCTGAAGTAGCAACTGCTTTGCTGGATTTTCTGAAATAATATATTAATTAGTTTTCATATAAATGCTAATCAGTCCAAGCAAAAAGATGGTGATGCCTCTGGGATTTCTATTTCATACTTTCTTCCTTGGGAGTTGTGTCAAGCATGCTCATATGGTAGTTAAGTTATTTCTTCAGTTAACAGTCAAGTTCTGGGATAGGTACAAAATTTTTTAGAACATGTTCCAATTCACCAGAATTCAGTAGGTAGATTGCATGCATAATGTTACACTCTTGCTTGAAAGGGTCTTTTCTAGGTGAAACCTGAATAACTAAAACTATCCTGAGGGCTGCTTTTATTTCTTCAATCTGATTCCTAATTCACAACTTAAGAATCTCAGACAGATATAGAACTATCAATAGAGACCTTCAGAGCAATAGTCAGTTCTCAAGACTTAAGCTGAATTGACTCGGATCTTACCTCATATTTCTTGCTTAATAAAGCTGGAACTTCTGTTTCCAGATTATAGTATCTGCTGAAGACTTGCATTGCTGCAACTTTCTAATGGATTCTTGGTTGTACTAACAGTTTTTACTCCTATGATTTTTCCTTTGTTATTCATTTATTGCTCAACTGGATCATTGATACACACCTTGGGATGTGCAAATGGATTGAATCATACATAATTTCATGTTTACAGGAGTGCTTGTTTTTCATATCCATGCTTAAAAGACATTGGTCACAACTGGAATTAAGAAATTTTAGCAAATTTCATATATCATTTTTTTCTCCTGAAAGAGAATAACAATGGTATTAATAATAGCTCCAAATTATAAGTGTCTGGAAATATTCTAGTAGTTTCTTAGATTAATAGTAAAATTAAGAAAGCCCTTCAAGTAAATGTGGTAATAATCAATTGCTAGAGTTGGACTTTTACAAGATTTATCTATTCAATTATGACATGCCTTTTAGCAAAGTATATCGAGAGCTGCAACCAACTAATGAACAAGGACTGGAAAAAGGTTCTTCTCAATAATACACTATATACCCATAGAACTAGAGAGCAATGCTTTCGTTGTGGTCAGATAACATATTTTCCATAACGTGTGTTTAGTTGTTAACTTTAGATCCAATGAAAACGGTGCTGAGCATAGTTGGGTGGAAGTTGATATATTCACGAAAAATACATATGAACATGGTAGTTTCGTAGGAGGGATTCTTTCGTTCTAATGTTCAGTATCTAAGTTCAGAAAATAATTTAATTACTTTTTGAAAGATAATAATTAGTACATCTTGTGTTGTTATTCTTTTTCGATAAAAGAAGATAAATAATTTTTTTCCCCATTTACATACAACTGAGATCTGCAAGTAAAACCTGCAATTTAAAATTAATACTTTGATCAAGCTCCCAGATTGTACAAAATTGTGATCATTTTCTATTCTCTTTCATTTATTTGATTTCTGTAAATGACTGAAATGGAACTCCGTTTGTGGGTACTAGTTGGGTAACAGGCTCTTGCACATTCTGAAGAGATTGCTCCCCATCTCTGTTTTTCTTCTCCAGGTACAAGCCTTGTTTCTTTGTGTTAAACCATTTAATCTAAGAGTTTAAGATGTTAGATAGGACCACATGTACATTTAAATATTCTCTTCAATGCACCTCCTCAAGTCTAGCCAGTCATTTTTTCTTATGAAAGCCGAACAAGTGAATTGTTTATTTAAATGGCCGGTGGCACTACTTAACCCAAGACCTTTTCCTTGCTCTAATACTATGTTGAACCACTTCATCTAAATATTGGCTTCAACACTTTGTTAGCTTACTAGCCTGTCACTTGTCCTGATGTAATTTTAAAAGTACACAACTGCTATTATTCTTTTTCTTTGCTTTTACATCTTATTCATTTTATTGCAAGCGATGTCTAACAGAAAGATGGTGAATATCTGAGTGGCCATGAAGTGTTCCTAAAGCGCGTTGCCTCTGCCTTCAACAACTTTGCAGAATCTACTGAACGATCATGTCATGAAAAGTAAATAATTGCATTTGTTGACTTTATGTTTTAATTACTACTTGTTCTTTGAGTTTATGCAATTTAAGTTTTCATGAGGTGCCTATAAATTGTTTAGTGGGATTAGTCATACTATCATAGAGGCCTTATTTGAGCATGCCTCTTCTGTCTCGAGTTTGAAACTCGTATGCATCATGCGCATGCCACTTGAACATTAATTTGTTAACAAACATTAATATTATAATCTTTTGAATTGTAGGAGAAAAGATTCAATTCTCATGAGAATTATAATAACTTTACCGAACTATAGATATAGGAGTGTTCACAATCTATAGGATATGGGAAGTAAATTGTAAAGAGCTAATCTAGCCTAAAAGCTAAGAATTTACATCATACAAATCAAGTCGAATAATATTAAAATTTAAATCATTTCAGATGAAATGAGATCTGATTTTCCCTCTGAATCATTACAAACTAATTTTTCTTTTTTCATTTTTAAGAATTTAAAATTGTTTTATTCCATAACTTGCAGTCAAATTTGTCTGTCTGGGGAAGGGGTGTCTCGTTTTCTGTTACATTTTCATGCAAAAGATTTTGTTGTGTACTCTCCTAGATAAAATTGAAGAAACATATCACGTGATATTTAATTGTTTCACGGTGGAAATTAAATAGAACTTGACGGGGTCATATGTTCTTTTGATTACTTCTGGGGGCCTTTTTAATTCCTCTGCTTTCACTCCAGATGAATGTAGAAATAAAGTACCTCAAATCTCTTATAACAATTTTCAAGTTTTTAAATGAGATACATGCCATCGAAGCACATAAAGTTACAAATCCTACCGCTAGATTTTAATTCATTTGAATAGATACTGATGTCCCTGAGAGTCATCATGCTGAAGATATCAATAAGTAATCCCTTTCCCAACAGCAATAAACATTTATTATGGTCGATCATCAAACAATTGCAATATTAGCTTTTCAGCATGAAGTACATCAATTCATGAGATTTACTTTGTGTCTGTTTATAAAATTATTGAAGATAGAGAATATGCTAAAAGGGCATGTACCTTGTGGTTTTAAAAAATTTATAAGCTGTTGATAGAGTGGAATTTCGGAACAGTACTTTGTAGCTTTATGCTAATTAATGAATAGTTAGGATGTTAAACTAATCCTAAGGTTTATCCTAAGGATAATAATCAGGAGACAACAGTTGCTATCTGGTAACTAACCTTCCTGACTCGGGGGATAGTACCTGCTTCTTCTGAGCCAGGTCAACCTATCTTCTTTGCCTTTGCTTGCCACCCTCATACTTGACCCTTCCTTTCTCTGCTGACCATTGAGAAGAAATTATTTTCTATACAAGCAATATTGGGTAGGTATTATATTTATACAACACTCCTGATGTCCTGTGTATGACGTCGGGTGGAGGAGCTCAAGGTCCAGTGCACCTCTTATATGTGAGGAAGGGTGTTAAAGAGACAGACAATAGAGCAACTTATGCCAGTTAGCGCCTGTGTCCTGACCTTGGGTCACTTCACAGAGTCCACCAATAGTTGGTGTATTTGAAGCTTGGGACATCTGTCACCATCTTCTTGCAATAGTCAGCTGTTGCACCTCAAAGACCTAGACCTGAATAAAAAACATGAGAAAATTAGGAATGTCAATACTTTGATTGTAACAGGGATGGAAATGAAAAAGGGAAGGGAAGGGAAGGGGAAATCAACGTTGCTGTACAATTGCACAGCCTCAATGATGGTTCTTCCGAATCAGGGGACCCACCCTGTCCATCCACCGTTTTAGTTTGGCCGGCACTGCACCTACCTGATCTCACCTCTCTATCTGTTCAACATCTCTGAGACAGTAGAGGTGCCACAAGTTGGTCTATTCCACTTTTAATTGAATTTATTTATGAGGAAAATATCGAAATAAATTATGATTCACCCAAATGATTATCCTAAGTCCCAAATCTATGTATTTGGCAGATGAGGCTTCCATGTTCCTGCGCTAATAGGATTATTTATGTTCTTCCGTGCCATGTTTCTGTATGTTATAGTATTTTAGTTGTTCACATGGAACCTTTTTCTTTGCTCTCATTTATGTTTTCTAGTCAGCTTTGAGTAATATCTATATCTTGTGGTGTTCTACCTTTTCTAGGTGTATGGAGGATTTAATAAGCACCACTCGGTATGTCACTTGGTCCCTCCACAATAAGGTAGGAAAATTTCCATTTGAGGTTTCAATTGTTTACACAAGGAAGTCTCACAATATTTCATCCATTGATTGATTTTTCTTGGCATCTACATGTTTCGGAAGGTGTCTTATTTACAAAGATATGCTTATCAATTGGAATTGGGTAGGATAGTCCCATAATTATTTCTTTTCCTGCTCGTGGGAGGTGAAGTTGGGCATTTGAATCATTTCATGTTGTGTTTGCAACAGTCTCTTTCTTAAATTTATTGATTTTTTTCCTGGTTCGTTAAGGTTCTAAATATATGCATAAAGGGTGGAACATAATTCTAAATACGTTTATCTATTTATAATGTTGTGTGCATAATTTTTCACTTAGTCAATTTTAATATGTTCTACTTATAATGTTGTGTGCATAATTTTTCACTTAGTCAATTTTAATATGTTCTACTGATTTTCTGCAAATCTTGTAACCTTGTGGATCAAACTTGATCGGCAAAGAAACAAAGATAAAACAGAAAGGCGTGAGTGGGAAGGCTCTAGGAAAGGAGAACATATCTTCAATGTAAATGTTATAGTAACACAGTTTTTTTTCCCCAGAAGATGCGGGTGGGGGGTTCTCATCGAAGCCTTCTTTTCCAGCTCTTGTTTGTCTTGAAAGAAGTGTTAAACATGATCTGAATGTTCTGAGGGGGTTCACTACTCGAACAAAATGAACATGTTTTTAATTTGTAAATGTTGTTGCCCCCTTTGCCATCTGTACTCATTCTCTGCCCATTAACTGATTGCAGAATCGAGCTGGATTGCGTCACTTCTTAGACTCTTTTGGTGGATCAGTACAGTCTACTGTGGGTGGTAATTCTGCTTATGCCAATCTTTCTCAAGATTTGTCGTCTGGATCTCCAGGAAATGATAGGCAAGATACCAAGTCAAAGTTAGATGTAAAACTCAATCATTTGACTTTAGGGAATGATTCAAATGATAGTGTTCAAACAACAGAGACAAGGCTGGCTGACCTTTTAGATAGCACTCTATGGAACAGAAGGCTTGGCCCTTCCTCTGAAAGGATTGTTTATGCATTGGTTCAACAGATATTCCACGGCATAAGAGAATATTTTCTGGCATCTGCGGAGTTAAAGGTTTGAATATGAATACCTCCTTGTCAATAAAATGTACTTGTTTAGATCCTCTGGGTAATCTAAGTGAACATTTGGTAACAGTATAATGAACAAAATTTTAAACATTTTTTTTTTTTTTCGGTCTGTAATACTGTCCAATGCCATCAAATTCTCCCTTCCAAACACACTCTTTAAGTGTTCGGTTAAAAGATGCTTTGAGATTACCTATGGATTTATTTCTTACGATTGTGGAAAAATGCATTCTTTCATCTTGCTATCTGCTTTGCTGATTTCCTCTTTTGATGTTGCTCTATTCAACAAGGAAACATTTGACCAAGCAATCGATTTCCCATTGCTTAGCCATAATTTATTTACTGTATATGTTGAAGTGAAATGCTTTTAGTTTCTCCAAATTATTATCCATGGGTTCTGTTTTGCAGTTCAACTGTTTTCTTCTGATGCCTGTTGTTGACAAGTTGCCTGCACTTCTTCGGGAAGACTTAGAATCTGCATTTGAAGAAGATTTAGAAAATGTATTTGATATCACTAATCTTCAGCATTCATTGGGGCAGCGGAAGCGGGAAGCAGAAATAGAGTTGAAACGGGTATCATATTATCACCTTTTCTTCAGTGTCAATGGTGAATGTTAATACTGTTTTGTTTTGAATAAATACTGCTGTGGTATGCAGATTCAAAGACTTAAAGAGAAATTTAGGCAAATTCACAAGCACCTTAATTCAAATCAAGCCATGTTGAGGGTGTGAGTCATAGCCATCACACGTGTCAGTGAGTTTTGTCCTTCCCTGTTTCCCTTGTTTAAATATGAATTACAGAAAACGACACATGCGACATTTGATTATGCTGTTGTCATCTTTTACTTAAATTATCAGTATAATGTTGTTGAGAATGAGAAGAACTGGTAGATGACACATGCATTATTTCCTTGCTCATTTCAATTATGGAATATTCCATTCGAAATTTTTGCTTGAAATAGAACAACAGATGTGATTGCCTCATAATCATATAAATTGCTGAACCGCCAGTTCGGGAATTTGCATATGCCCTTATAGCAAGCCTTCTTTTGGTTTTGTTGTATACTGCTGTCATAATGCATCGAAGTAAACCAACTTGTTTCCCATTCCTACTAGTCAAATCAGACCCAACGTCATAAAAATCCAAGAAAATTGTCGTCGCTGCTGAGATATTTTGACACCCCACAGTTATAGAATCTTGGTATTGGAAGTGGCCTGTGTGGGCATGAGCAAGTGGACCTTTTATACTTTAGGGATATGAGATACATTGAACTCTGTGAAACTTCATCATGAGAGAAACGACAGTGTTAACCATTTTACAGGTATTTAAATCTTGTCTTCAACACACCTCTTTCCTTGAATGTTGGTTCATTTCCCATTAAATGCCTGACACGTGCACAAATTTAATAAATGGATTGTGAAGAGACACGAATTTAGGTCTTTCCATTGCATCTAAAAACTTAAGCTGTTATAAAGAGTTCATAAATATTCATTTAAATCTTGCCTTCAGCAAGTTTATTTAGTTTTTAAGGGAAACTAGTTTAGCACGAAAGTAAGTTGCCTTACACTAACACCGCAAATAGTTGGAGGCTCGTGTAGTGTGAATGTCCATCCCATTCCACCATGTGTAGGTGAAATTCATGATCTCTCTCTCCTGCAGTGTCTTTTGCTTTCTAAAACCCCAGAGATTGCATTCCACCAAACTATACAATTTATGTGGCCATAGAATTTCAAAATAAGCAACGATTGACCTTGTTTTAGAAAGAGATTGATGAATTGTACTATTAGAATATCTCTTGATTCTCAAAGTGCAAGACAAAGTATGAGGGCAAATGGTGGTTGATTTAGTGTAATGCTGTCTAACTTTACAACCAGTCCAGGTAACAACATATGTGACATTAAATGATAGATTTATTTAAATATAGTGACACATGACACATTTTATTGGACCTATTAAATGTTGTCATCTCTAGCACCGGTCTATCTAGATAGCATTATTCAGTTGATTTAACATCAGATATAGAAATTCATGATACACCTAGTCGTCAATTAAGCTCTTTACTACAAGGCAAGCTACATATCTAGCAATTGTACCACACAATAAGATGACACTTGTAAACTTAAATAGACTAGGTACATTATCTTTGAACTACACAACTAGAGTATTAATTCGATGTACTGGTCAAGGGTATCGAAACTTGGACATTTTATGGCACTAGAGATGTAAAGTGGACTGAGAACAAAAGGTGGGCCATGCCATGCAGCCATGGCCTAGGCCGGCCGATTCGGGCCGATTTGAATCTGCACCTCCATCTTGCAACAGATATTCTAATTGAGAAGCCAAAAGTAAAGAAACTGTTACTTTAGAGGCTATTTTTAAACGAACATGGTAGTACTTATACATGAATGTGACAGCAGAATTTGAGGAATCAAAAGTAAAGAACTCATGTTTTAAGATAAAAAATTTCTTGTGTTTTTGCATTTAATGAGAAAGTGAATTCAGTATACAAGAGGATTTACTCTTTGCGACAGTTTAAACTTTTCAACAAGATTGATTTGATTCGAATGACATATGACATGGCCATGCCATCTTAACGGTGTGCTAGACGACGAATAGCAGCACTCTGCTGCAGTGAGTAGCTAGTTCTTATTGTATTCATCAAGGTAGCCTTGTCAGTCCTAATCTCTGTGGTAAGTTTAACTAGAAATCCCAGATTTGGGTTTACTCCTAATTTTGGATCTAATTTTGAATGGCTGGATGAATTGGAGATGTGATATGGAGGTCTTTGTTTTAAGTATTTAGAGAAAATGACATTTTGTTTTGCAAAAGATGGGTTCCAAAATGATTTGGGCCATTGAATTGCACTATTTATTTAGGTTAGGGTTATTTAAAAGTATGACATAATGGAATCCTAACCACCTACATACGGGCTATATGATTTGAAGTTAAGTGACCTTTAAGAAAATTTTGAAGTTCAGTGACATCTCACTAACTTGGTGGAAAGTTCAAATGACCAATGAAATGATTAACCACATGTTAACAGTGTGCTTCAATGACAGATAGCATCATGTATTAGTGTCTATTTGATATGACTTTTGAGAAGCTAAACGGAGCTTTTGAAACACAAAAATTGCATTTGGATATGTTTGATTAATACGAAAGTTTTTTTTTTAATTAGAAGAGTTTTTAGAGGAAGTTGGTGACTTTTTCTAAAAGCATTTCTGAAATAAATTTTTTTTTTTAAAAATTAGTTTCAAATAAAAATTAAGACATCTTTCTCTAAATTTTTTTCTATAAAAGTAAAAGTAAAAATCACGCCGACCCTTAAGCAGATAGTTGCAGTGAATAGTCAATTCTAATTGTATTCACAAAAGTAGCCTTCTTAGTCCTAAACCCTGTGGCGAGTTTAAATCAAAACCCTTGGGTTTAAACGTAATTTTGGAGCTAATTTTCAATGACCGAATGAAATGGAGATGTGAATTTTGGGGGTTTGAATCTTAGAAAAAGTGTCATTTTATTACTTTGCAAAAATGGGTTTCAGTATACGATTTTGGCCATTAAGTTAAAGGATTTGGTTAGGTTGGGGTTATTTAAAAGTATGAAACACAAGAATTCCATGTTCCACATGGATGCTTGTTAACCTTTTGAAATGGAATCCGAACAAATGATCTATCGACAACATGATTTGAAGTTGATGACAATAAAGAAAATTTTGAAGTTCATTGACATTGCACTAACTTGGTGGAAAGTTCAATGATCAATGAAATAATCAACCCCTACGTTAACAGTGTGCTTCAATGACATATAGCAACACGTGTAAAGCACTTTGCTATTGCAAATAGCCGATTCTTATTGCTTTCGTCAAGGTAATCTTGTAAGTCCTAAACTCTGTGCGATTTTAGCCGAAAGTAACATAAGCTGTCAACGAGATTGAGATTGATTAATAATGTGAATGCCTTGTGACATAGACATGCCACCTTAACACAGAGTTTGTTTGATACTTGTCAATTACAAACAAAAAAGCATCATTAGCTCCCTCAAAATATCATTGGATGGGACACCTCTATGTGTGTAAGAAAATTAAAAACACATGCTTTTCTCCATTTCCAACTTGGTTTCCTTCAATCCACTCATTTGTTTAGATAAATCAAAGCCTCTATCCCTATTAATGGACGTGTAAAACAAGCAGCATTGCTTTATCAAGATTTGAAACCCATTAATTAGGCAGAAAGATATCTATGGGCTTAATAATGGGAAAAAGAAAAAGTGAATTTCTCTTCCTTTCTTTTTTCCATCAATAATGAGAAGTGGTTTTTTTATTGTACACAAAGAAGAGACATAGTTATGCAGTCATTCAATGTTTATGCTTCAACTACGTTATGGCTGTAAAATACTTTAGGGTGACTTCAAAAGCTTCTAATTTTACCGTTTGATATTAGATTGTATAACTATTGAACGATATAATTTGATCAATTTTAACCAATTATTTAAGCGGTATTGGTTAGTTGATTACAAAAGTTCGAAGGCTGAACTTTGAGTAGATTATTCTAATATATTTAGTTTTTCGGACCAATTTCGAGTGAAAGATAAACTAAGATCAAACGCGAGCCCGCTAGACATAAAAATTATTTGAAGTTAGAATTAGTGTATGGTAAGATATCCAATTAACTTGGGTACACATGACAAAATATTTTAGAACATGTATGATTGAAAAATAATGTCTTTTCGGATGATAAATCAGGTCTTCCGGACAAAAATTGTCCAGAGAGGACATGTCATATTAAAAAAGTTGTCTTTTGGAACACACATTTCCTCATTTTTATATAAGAATTGTTACGTGCTGAAATATTTATTATCTATCACGATTCCACGTCAGCTACAAAAGGGTTCCATTGCATGTCTACATGCCATTGAATATTCATACCACCGTCGTTGAGGCATAGTCGAAGCGAAAGATACCTCGACCGTCGAAGCACCATTTAGCAACGAAACGTACAAAATCCAAACACAAGGTTACAAACACGATTAAATGCTCGATCATTAAAGGCCTCAGACTAGCCTCTAGTACCAGTGAAAAAGTTAGTATGAAATCTGACATACTCTTTAGTACAATAAATTCATATGTGCTCACAATGAATTGATTGATAAATGTCATAATAGCCCAAACTTCAACAAATCCTTAAAATTTAAACTTAATCATGACTTTTAACATAATGATTGAAGAGTGTCAACTTATGAAAATGACCAAAAAGCTCATAAAATCACCTACAAAAAGAACTGTTAGCACAACTGAAGGGTTAAAAATCTAAAATTCAAACTTTCATTCTAAAAAAGTCATCTTGGATCAAGGCAAATAAAGAGTCTGCACTCTCAATAATTTAAATATTGTTTGATTGAAGGGCACTTTCTGACCACACCGGAATCCCCATCTTTCTCCTTTTCTGCAAACAATTGGCTCCTAAACAAACCTAACCCCCACCCACCCCCCCAAAAATGGGCAAAATCTTGCCAAAATTCTGACAGAACACTTTAACAATAGCTTTAAAAAATTGAAAATATCCATTTTTTGAGGTCAACATGAACCTCTAATTTGCAGAATTCGTTCTTTCCAATCATTTTTAATTCGTTGTCATTCTGTCCTACATATACTAAAGATATTCTGCATTAGTCCTTCGTAAAGAGAGTACGAGACACATTTCTGTTTTGCGCTTCTTATGATTTATGATTTGAAGAGCTACTACAATAAGTAGAATCTTAGAAGACGATTGTCGTTCAACCTTGACACAAATGCAAGTCAATTCATCGTAAGGACAAATGTCGAACTCTTTCCCGATTTTCAAAGTTTTATTTCTATAATTTTCTTTTGCATGCTTTTAATTTGCACTTGTAAGCGGTGACGAACGTAGAAATTTTGAGTCAGGGGACACAATTAAACTTAAAAAAAGTCGTGAAGAATTTTACATTCGAAAATTTACATAAAAAAAAATAAATTCACACCCCATGTAAATTTACATCTGAATTTGACATCTGAAAATGTACACGGGATATGACTTTTTCGACTGTAAAATTTCGATTTTTTTTGATGTCATACCTCATGTAAAATTTCCTAATAAAAAAATGTAAATTATATGAAGAAATTTTTCGTGAAAAAAATAATCGATGTTAATGTAATAATTGTTTTTTTTTTTTAAATACGATTTAGATGCCTATTTTTAAGACGCACGTTTGACGCACATTTAACTATTTTCGATGTCTGTTTGACGCACATTTGTGGATTCGGCTAGCTTACGAGTCGTCAAAGAATTTTTAAATTAGTATGTTATCAAAATTCTCGAAATGCTAGTTTAAAATAGCCTACTTTGACAAGTCACAACATTTGCTACAGTTGACCATTTCGCTCACTATTAACGATATAGAAAACTAGACCGTGAGCACTTCGAAATGATATTAAGAATGCAATATTTCAATTTCGTTTGGCATTCAACATTGACTTCTAAATTAAGACAAAAACAAAGAAAATTAGAAAAAAAAAAGGAGAGAATTTACCCCAAAAGTTGGGGGGTGACGTAACCCCCAGGCAACCCCTTTGTCCGCTCTAGGGATAGTAACATGGAGGATCGGGATCGGGGCAACCTCCCCTGACCTAACCTCGCCGAGTAATCTCCCACTCTGCTACCCTTTTAAGGCGAGGCGGAGCGGGATGGGGTGGGTCCTTGCCGTGTTTACTTTTACTTTTTTTTTAAGTAATTCAATTTTTGATAATTTATTTTATTGTCTCATTCATTAAATTGAGTCAATAATATATTTATTAAAATTTTTAATGAATTAATTTATTTTTAAAAGTTAAATTATTCAAATATATTTGGTAAACTGAGACTTTTATTATTTGTCATATTCCTTAAATAATTTTAGTTGCTATCTTCTATTAGAACTAATGAGATTTCGTGGAGTTTTTCATTAAAAGTATTGAATTTTTTTTTTTAAAAAAAAATTAAAGATTAAACGGGGCAGGGCATTACCCACCCCGGGGTGAAGTCCCGTTCTCCGTCCCCTATCAGAGTACCCAATTAAAAGAGTAATTCCCGCGAATATCGAATTTGACGAATTTTTTTGCCACCCCTAATCAACCCCTGCTTACAAGGTTAGTTATCGGAATAATTTATCCACAAATTTTCACCAAGACACTTGTCTTTAGCAAATGTTGAGACTGGGTTCAATGTTCATAGTGGTGAATTTTTTTACTCAGATAACTCAGATCATTGAACTTTATTTAGTCAATTGTGATGCTCAATCCCTCATCACTTTATGAGGCCTTGACTTATTTGAAATTTCTACCTTGTAAGATCTTCCATTTCCTATGAGCATCAAGTGGCCATGTTATTACTAGAAATACAATACCAATTTTCTCTTTTGGTGGGATCTATAGAAATATCTTCAACTCAAGAGCATTCAAATCTAAATAAAAAAAGCTTGTGACTTGGGTGTACACCAATCCTACCAATCCCTTGAATACATAGTCCA
>CAIGRN010183292.1:0-17960 GCA_903798345.1 Fraxinus anomala | reverse complement strand
GGCTCAACTGCAGGAAGTGGGTTTGGGTTAATAGGTTTCATTCTCATCGGCGGAAAGATCCAGAATCCTAGGCGTACTAGGTGGTCCTCACACACGCAGTCACCATTCTGAAACTCATCCTCACACCCGGGTTCAGATGGCGGGGTAAGGGTTTTATGGTAGTTGCCGGTGTGGATGCTGTGGTGTGAAGTGCGGCGCCGGCACGATGGAAGGTGGGGGTGGATTTCCGTTCGGGTGGAGACTGCTTCCGTCCCGTTCGCTGCTTTTTTAGTTTTTAATGTTTTAATTGTAAATGTATTATTTTACCCCAATTTGGTCAACAATAGTCAAACTTCACTATTTTGGTCAAACTAACGATCAAACCATCCATTTGGACCTCTGCTGCGTATTTTTGAAACGTTTGGGACAATGGCTGACACAAATTAAAGATTTTGGTAAAGTGCATAAAAATTTGAAAGGTTTGGAATCTCTACTGCAATTATCCCATAATAAAATGATGAAACTTGTAGGTTGAATAAAAAGGGATTTTAAAAGATCTTTCATTATACAAGCTCGTGTCTCAATATCTCCTTTAACTTCAATATATGCACATATTTGGTAAAAAATAAAATTCAGATTTTAATTTAAATCAAATGCAACAATTACTTTTAACAACACATTTTATAGGATGCATAACTTTTCAACTACACATTTAATTAAATTTTATCAAAATCTATCAAAAATCTAATTTTAATCACCACTAAATAGGGGCATATTTCTTCATTAACATCGAAATTTGTAGTCTTGGGTCGTCTTCTTTTTCCTTTTTAGTCCTTTGTTTTCTTTCATACTGTATTTTCTCAATAGTTTAACAGATTATTTATTAGTACTTTTTTGGAGAGATTATCGTGCGTTTTAGTGAAGTGGATAAAATTAGGAAAAGAGAAGTTGAATCCTAACTTAGAATATTGGAGAAATATTTTTGTTTCTCAATGTTCTAAGTAGAATTAAGACAGTAACTAGAATCTAGTTAAGTAAAAGGATACAAGGAATGACTAGGAATCTGGGGTTTAGTTATTTACTATGAATACTGGAAGAAAAATTAAAATAAGTTGGAAGAAATAGAGAAGTGTTATATAGATTACATATAATAAAAAGGATAATTGTAAGTTAAAATGCAACTAAACTTATTCTTTATTGTACTGAAAGTTGGGTCATTATAGAACAAAAAATTNGGATAATTGTAAGTTAAAATGCAACTAAACTTATTCTTTATTGTACTGAAAGTTGGGTCATTATAGAACAAAAAATTAGAAGCTGAAGATGGCAAAATGAAGATGTTAAGATGAGCATCTGATTAAGAATGGATAAGATAGAAAAAAAAAGAAAAAAGGACAAATTAAAGAAACGACGTCTAAAACTATGAGAACATTTTACATAGATTGAAAGCTCTTTTTGCAAGAGCGATACAAGATTAACATTACACGTTGTGGTTGCGAATGATTAGAAACAAAGTTCAAAAAAAGGATCAATTCTAAATTTATTTTAAAAAAATAAAATAATTAATTTGTTGTTTAGAATGAGTGGTGGTGTACAAAAGTGAAGACTTCTTTTTATTAACTCAAAATAGTATATACCATAAGAATTATACTAAGTGTACTTTCGATGTGTTATATCTTGTTATACATTGTGTGAAAGTTCAAAAATTGTTGGATGAGAAAATGTATTTTTTAAAAAAAAAAAACTGTCAAATCATGTGTCGTCACGTGACACAATGTAAAAAAAGATGTATAAGTAACATGATTGATACTGTTGACCCCGAAAAATGGCTCCTGCACGTGGCCAACGAAATAGTACTCCACGTAAGCTCCTTCCTGCACACGGTAGCACTCTGTTAGTCACTCGTGACCTTTTCCGGTAGGGGTGGAAGCTGCCACGAGCACTCCGACGGTTAAGTTAGCTTTTCAGTCAAACAGATAGTTGCGTCCGGCGGTGAGGCGGTCACCGGGACGTGGCTGAGAACGTTTGTAAATAAAATGTGAGATTTTTGGATTATAGACTAGAATGTTCAGATTTTCCACCCCTTATTTACCATGTGTAGGGGTATTTATACTAAAGAAGAGAAGAGGTGAACCGTTGGATGAGGGGACACGTGGCTTCAGATCTCGGATAGGTCATCCTTTCATAGGCGTCAATCTGTCCATTCATAGGTTGTCGGGCATTAAATGATTTCTCACATAGCAACTAAGTTGACCGTTTGTAGCCTGCCACATCCTGCCACACGTCCCATCAATCAATCAAGGACTTGACTTTGGAGAGATCTCATAAAAGATCTTGTGAGGTGTAAGGAATGCGGAGTGCGGGCCTTTACATCTGCCGTGAATGGCGGATGAGTTCGGTTCTTCTACGAGGTGCCGCGAATAGTGTTTCAGTTCGGAATTGTGGAATCAGTTCGTCAAATATGGATTCAGTTCGTCTGCCACGTAGCAACACCAGATCAGTTCGGCCACCACATGGCAAATGAGGTGGATGGACGAGATGGGGGGCCTCAGAAGACCTCGTCGCACAGGTCACTGATTTTCTTGTTATCGAATTGCTTACCATTGTCTGAAACCACAGAGTGGGGTATATCGAACCTGCATATAATGTTCTTCCAGAGAAACTTGGAGATGTTTGCTTCGGTAATCTTGGCCAATGGTTCCACTTCGACCCATTTTGTGAAGTAATCGATCGCAACAATAGCGAAGTAGGCCTTCCCTCTTTCCCTGGGCAGTGGCCCAATGAAATTAACTCCCCACTTCGCAAATGGCCAAGGGCTCAATACAATAGTGAGCTTTTGAGCTGGCTGCCTTGGTACATTGGAAAAGCGCTGGCATTTGTCGCACTTTAGTACGAACTGGATTGAGTTCCTTTTTAAGGTAGGCCAGTAATATCCCTGTCTGAGCACCTTGAGAGCCAGTGCTGGCCCTCCGAAATGATTGCCACATATACCCTCGTATATTTCCCTCAGGATGTAGTTTGCCTCCTCGCCTCTTGTGTACCTGAGGAGAGGTGAAAAGTAACCCCGCTTGTAAAGCACATCATCCTAAAGGATGAAGTGAGCAACCCGTCTCCGAAGCCGACGAGCTTCGTCAACGTCGACTTCCATCGTTTTACCGAGTTGGTCGGTGAACATTTTGTTTACTAGCCTTTGATAGGTGGCTCTCCCATTATTCGGCCCGAAGGGCATTACCTTATAGCAATATAGTCCTCTATCCGTGATGAATGAGGTGTTGTCTTTATCTTTGGGATTCATGGGGATTTGGTTATAGCTCGAATAAGCATCCATAAAACTTAACAGCTCGTGCCCAGTTGTCTAGTCTACCAACTGATCAATTCGAGGAAGTGGAAAGCTATCTTTCGGACAAGCTTGATTGAGGTTGGAGAAGTCAATACATACTCTCCACTTGCCGTTGTGCTTCTTCACCAGCACGGGATTGGATATCCACCTCGAATAGATGGCTTCCCTAATGAAACCATTGCTGATCTACTTCTCCACTTCATCCTTTAAGGCTTCATACCTTTCTGCATTCAATGTTCTTCTTTTTTGCCTGTGCGGGGTCTAGCTTAGGTCTATTTGCAGGTAATGGCAGCTGACCTTTGGGTCTATTCCAATCATATCCTTATGTTTCCATGCGAAGATGTCTGAATTTCTGCGAAGGAAGTCCTTCGGTTCATTCATCCTTTCTTCCTCCAAATCTTTTCCCACCTGCAAGACCTTGGATGCGTCTTGGTAGTCTACTGGGAAGCTTTCCAGCTCCTCCATTGGAACAGCTTGTGATTCAGATTCGATGATACGGGGATCTAGCTTGTCCAGGGCTGCCTTTTCAGGTTGGTCCTTCCCAAAATCCTCCTCCATTTCGACATCCCCTTCTTCAGGGGCTTCGGACATCTCAACATCAAGGAGCACCATATTAACTCCCCGCAGTTCAGCTTTTCTCAGATAATTGAGGTAACATTCCCTTGAGCCCATCTGATCACCTCGGACAATGGCTATACCTTGTTCAGTAGGGAACTTCATGCATAGGTGATGAATGGAGGCGACTATCCATAGTTCCTTCAAGGCCGGCCTCCCTAGAACTCCATGATATGCGGATCGACGGTCAACTACCAAGAATTCCATGAAGTGGTGAGCTACTAGAGGCGTGGTTCCCATTTCAACAGCCAGGGTGATCTTTCCCCTTGGGATGATGCTATCTCCAGTGAATCCATATAATGGGAACGCCACAGTAGTGAGCTCGTGGTCTACGAACATCTTATAATAAGCAGAGCTGAATAAAATAATGATTAAACTCCCATTATCTACTAGCATGCGCTTCAACCCATTCCGAGCCACGACAGCTCTAACTACCAGTGCGTCGCAGTGGGGATAGTGAACTCCCACCGCATCCTCCTGAGTAAATGTAATTGGCTCTACAGACTTCGTCGTTCGGGTTTAGCTTACTATGTAGCTAGCCATGAGAGGGTCTTTGGCCTCCCTGGTGTAATTTCTTTATGCATTTCTTGACTCACTTCCTACATGTGGTCCTCCAATAATGGTATCAATTTTCCAGATGTGCTGATGCTCGTGGGCGGCGGTTCGATCCCTTCTGGACCGATGTCCGCTTTTGAACCTCTCCCTGTCTTCATTTCTATCATTCCGAGGTGAATGTCGCCTTGTTTCGCCTCTCCTTGGTGAGTTTTGCCTCGAGATTTTACCTTGATGATGGTTCTCCCAGGCACTATTGGGATTGCTTCTAGTGGATCTTGCAGCTTCCCGGCATTCACTCGTGTCGTGGCCGTAGAAGCGGTGAAAGGTGCAGTATGGCTGTGGTGCCTCCCGAGGCCTGTTCCTTAGTACTCAGCCTCTTTAGAAGCGGTGAAAGGTGCAGTATGGCTGTGGTGCTTCCCAACGCCTGTTCCTTAGTACTCAGCCTCTTCCTCTATTCCTAGAGGTTGAGGGTCTCCTGAGGTTTCTGGTTGTGACGTTATTGTTGGGTCCAGCATTTTCATAAGCTAGTGTTGGCACCGCATTCAGAATGGCTGTAGCCAATATTTGTCCGGAAATGGGAGCTACTGCATGTCCAGCCTGGGTCCACTGTCGATTTATAATCTGCAAAGTGGGCCCACTGTCGATTTGCCTCTGAGACGGGGGAG
Source organism: Fraxinus anomala (assembly GCA_903798345.1). Taxonomy (NCBI): domain Eukaryota; kingdom Viridiplantae; phylum Streptophyta; class Magnoliopsida; order Lamiales; family Oleaceae; genus Fraxinus; species Fraxinus anomala. The sequence continues at coordinate 12,806 of CAIGRN010183292.1, read as the reverse complement.
ACCTTGTACTGCCCGGTTTCGGTGATCAGTCATTTCTTCATTGACAGTTTCAGTTTTCATCATCTCCACCAACTCGTTGTAGGTAGATAGATTTTTACTCCGGACATCCCTCCAAAACAAAGTATTCATATTCAGCCTACCCTTCAAAGCCGACAGAGCCTCTTTGTTTGTGACTTGCTCTCAATAGGTTATTTCATCGGTGAAGCGGGCAAGGTAACTTTTCAAAGTCTCTTCTGCCATTTACCTTATTTCCTGAAGACGCTGGATTGGCGCTTCTCCCTCATTCCTTGACAAATATTGGTTCAAGAATGCCTTCTTGAGGTTTGGCCAGCTCCTGACGCTAAGAGGCGCCAACCTGCTGTACCACATTTCGGCTGCACTACTACGGGTCAAGTGGAAGGCCCTGCATTTAAGGGCAGGTAAATCTCCTCGCAAGCTCATTTGCATTTTATACTTGTTGAGGTGTATTTCTGGGTCATCCCTTCCTTCATACTTGGGGATCTTAGGAGGAACAAAGTTTTGAGGCGTGGGAAAGCTACGAAGCACCCTAGAGAAAGAGAGTTTGTCATGGTCGTCATCGAGCTCATAGGATCGGGAAGGCTCATCGGAGTCATTTCCATTTTGCAATGGGCGAGGTGGTCCTAGGGAAACTCCGCCTTGATTCCCCCAGTCTACCAGATTTCGCCTCTCTCGCCTATTTCTAGGCGAAGGGGCTTGCACCTCCTGACTTTGTACTCACCCTCGGGGGCAAGCTGTTGCATGAACAGACTGCTCCCTATTTCTAGGTGTTCGTTTGATCCGATCAAACACACTTGCGGACTTCTGAGGTCGTTCTTAATAATCTAGGGGAAAATTCTCTCTCCCAACCTGGGTGCTGTCAACAAGAGCGGCTGTGTAGTTTGAAGTGGTCATTCCCACTTCTCTTTCAACTGGAGTTTCCCTTTACGGGTTTTGATGAGTTCTCCGACTTGATTTCGCTTCGGCTCGTTGGCTCGACCTTGCGGGATTCTGATGAGCCTGGAAGCTGCCTTGATTTTGCACTTGCTTGAGGAGTTCCCGCATGGTTGCATTCTGGGCCGCGATGTTTCTCATGTCCGCGGCCATGCATGCCACTTCTGTAGTCATCCGTGTGACAGTTCTTCTATGAGGTTTCACTTTTCGAAAATCAGATATTTCATTTTTAAATATTAAATATTAATTATACAATTTTCATTCCAAATCGGCAAACCCCAGAATTTTCATCCTCCTTCTCTCTTTTCTTCATCTTCTCACCAGCGACGCCACTCCAACTACCCCCAAAAATCATATATTAATTCACCTATTTCATCTATCTTCTCTCTAAATTAGATATTAATTACCCAAACCCCACTCCCACAACTCCCAAACCCTAAATTTCTCCACGATCGGATGAAGTTTTTTTCCCATTTTCCTCTTTACCGACGGAAGCGACATCGGGCGGCGAACTGAGTGCCGTCGTGTGCAGCACCAGATCGCTGCTGCCAGGCGAATTGTCGTGCGCAATGCCAGATCGTTGTTGTCGCGTGGACTATCGCGCACAACAGTGCTTAGTGGCTCAGATCGCCATTGTGGCTTCTTCTTCTAGTGGTGAATGGTGCTCAGTGGCTCACTTCGATATCTATGGCTTGTACTTTTGGAAGTGAGCGCGGTCCACAGGCAACGAAAATCTAGGTTCTATGGCTGCTTCTTCTCCTATCCATAGGTGGTGATGGTGTTTTGTAGAGATCTAGTTTTTCGACTTTGGTCCATGAGCAGATTATTTTCCTATTTGTGTTGGTCGGTGGTTCACACAGTAACGATGATGGTGGGTTTTAGTGTCGCTGCACTCATTTTCCCTTCTCACAAAAGATGGCGGGCAGCGGCGCTCATGTGACGATCTGAAATTTTCTCCAATTTTTGGTGGCCGATGGTTCATGCTGTAGCGGCATCACATTTTCCCTTCTCACAGAAGATGGCGGTGTGTCGCTGCCCGCGACTCTGCTTGGTTTTTTTAAGTTGTTTTGATTATTGGTGGTTTGCTTGGTTATTTGGAAGTCTTGTGGTTTTAGTGATGTTTGGGTGATGGTGGTGGTGGTGCGGTGGTTGTGAGTATGTAGTGGTGGTCGTGGTGATGTCGGTATTTGAGACGATGGTTTGCTGTCGAGAGGTGGTGGTGGTGGTTTAGGTGACGGTAGTTTCGACTACCATTCAGTTGGTGGCGATGGTGAGGTGGTGATCACAAGTTATTTAGTTGATTGTGACTATTAAATTGATTAATATGTGACCAATAAATAATATGTGACCAATGAAAAAGATAATTCGTGACCAAGAAATAATGTATGACCTAAAAAATTGTTAATATGTGATCGATAATTTAATAATTTGTAACTGTCTAATAAGTTGTGACTTATAATACTTGTGATTTGTGACCAATAAATAAATTGTGACGTATAAAATTATTTAAATTGTAACCGTAAAATAATTTGTGACGTATAAAATTTGTGATTTGTGACCAATGAATAATATGTGACTTATTAATTTGATAGATTTGTGACCAATGAATAAATTGTAATGTATAAAATTTTGATTTGTGATCGATGAATAAATTATGACCCATAAATTTTTTGAATTGTGAGCGTAAAATAATTTGTGATATATAAAATTTGTGATTTGTGTTCAATGAATAATATGTGACTTATTAATTTGATAGAATTGTGACTGATGAATAAATTGTGACTTATAAAATTTTTTATTTGTGATAGTGAAATAATTTGTGACATATAAATTTTTTTATTGTAATCGAAAAATAATTTATAACTAATTAATTTATAATTTGTGATCAAATTGAATAAAATTGTGACTTTAATATATTTAGTTAATAAAACTATATGTTTAATTAATTAGTTTATAAATAAAATTTAAAAAAAAATCTATTGTGACTTATAAATTTTTTGATTTGTGATCATAAAATAATCTATGACCTATAATTTTTTCGATTGTGATCGAAAAATAATTTCTGACCAATTAATTTATAATTTGTGATCAAATTATATGGAATTGTGACCTTAATATATTTAATTAATAAAATATATGTTTAATTAATTAATTTATAAATAAAATTAAAAAAAATCTAACATTTGAAATTTTAAATCTTAACCTCTTAAATTTGAAATGAATGAAACTTAACATCTTATTTATGAAATTTTCCCTTTTAATAATTCTTTATTTACCCAGGGCCGGCCATGGACGCAAGCAAACTAGGCAATGGCCTAGAGCCTCTAATCTCAAGGGGCCTCAAAATAAAAGAATTAACACGACCCAATTAAAAGATAAAATAATTAAAAATTTATTTAACTATAATTTTTTTTTTATCGATTCTAACTTAATTAGAGTTTATTCAAAATAACTTTTTTGAGTTTAATATAGATAATTAATTATGAGCTACAAAATGAGTTCGATATTATTATGGTAATATAATTTAATTTGGAAAATAATATTACACAATTAAGTACTTTAATGAGTTATAACTACAATTTAGTTTATCCAAATTAACTTTGTCTCGAGTCCATAATGTGTCATTTATTACGAGTTTCGAAATGAACCAATTTGGTAGGATAATTCTTTCGATCATCTAATAAATCGTTTGGTCCAAGTTTTCGTTTAAAATATAAATATCTCATTTAAATATTTAGTTATTTTTACGCCTGAAAAGAAAATTACGTTTAAGGACCTAATAATAATGAATCGTTTAGGACGTCAAATTTCTCAGGGCCAGCCCAGTATTTACCCACCATTTGTTGCACGTTAGGTAAAATGAAGAATAAAGGGAAAAAAGAGAATTCAATTCTTTAGGTATTTTCAATTATCTAATTCAAATATTTCCAATTTCAACACAAATAGAACATCATGTGCAATTTTCATGGCCAGCATAGTTGCCAGACATCTTCCAAACGTAAAAATAATAAGCTGTGAAGTTTAAGATGCTATACTTATTCATGTATAAGAAATGGAAAAAAAAAAAAAATAGATGTGAAGACTGATGATTGAGGAACCTGTGAAGTTTCAAGAACAATCTTGTGAACAACTCAAAGACCAGATCTTGAAGTTTAATCAAGCTCTTGATTTCCCGAGAAAAAAGGAATATGGAAACAAATGAACGAGAAAATTGGATATTAATCAAACAGAGATGATGCAGATGGAACTTTACTCAAATGCTGAAGATAAAATGGAAGGAGAAGATGAGGGAGATAACTAAGCCCTTGTTTTGGCTCCATTTTTTAATGAGATTTTAGGAAAAAATATATTTTGAATTGTGATTTTTTGGAAAATGTGTGATTAAAAAAGAAGAAAAAATTTTGAATTTATGTATAATATTATTTTATTGAAAAATGTGATTGAAAATAAAAGAGCAAAATGCATTAAAATTAAAATGAAACTCAACACGGGCTAAATATAAAGAAGCTTGCATGGTAGACCGTCCTAATATAAAATCACAAACACACACAATAATTCTAAGATTAAATAAATAAATTTACATTCAATTAAATTGGAATAATTCCTTTCTCATTTTATTTTCATAATCTTCTCCTTCAAATGTTTTTAGATTAAAACAAATAAATTTGTGCTTGATAAGCCTACCATGTTCCTCCAAAAATCAATGTCTCGACAAATATGAAAAAAAATTCATATTTGGGAATTTTGTATGGTTCAAAATATTACTGAAAATAAAACTTCAGTAGTCATAAATTAGGCCGCCATAACATATAGACAACAAGGACAACTGAATGCACACTATGACAAGAAATAAGTTGTAGAATCATTTCATCCTTAACAAACAAAATCAAGTAATTAAAACAATATTAAATCCATGATTTTTCATTGAAAGAAAAAAAATGAAAAAAAATTAACAAACCCATTAAATTTGAAGCATGTAATGTAATTCATCAATAATTCCTAATATTGCTTAATAGATTCAATATCGAAGATGATGTTCCGTCTTTGTTAGAATCACTGCAAAACAAGAGTAATGAACAATCCTCTCTTCCCCTCTCTATTTTGGCCACACCATTGTTGACTTCCGATAAGCCAGCCATTTTGACCTTTTTATGAGAACCCCACATTCATTGCGATTTGTAAACCCTGAGCCTTGCACCCATTTTTTCCAATGGACACCTAGCATGAAGTTCCTCCCATACTAAGGGCATAACAATCGGTATTTACATAGTGGACGAACATGTGAATGCGTTGATTTTTATAAAGTTATGGAATAAATGTATCGGATTTCAGAATCCACATATTAGCATCTTTTTCCAAATTCTCGACTTGAATTGTTTAGCGTTGTTCAAATGCTCATGACAATCGATAATCCTATATTATTTAACTTTCTTTTTTGAGATAAATCGAACTTATTTTAAGCACGATCTGATCATAACCCTAATCCGAATTAATGTGCGAAGACATACATTCAATCACACAACTATCAAACAAGATTGTACATGTCACAAATACTATTTCTAATATATATTACTCGTGTGTCGATTATGCAGTATTCTAAACTTATTGTAAGATTTTCATCACTACAACAAGTAACAAATTATCTAATTGGTGATCAAGCAATCAAATAACAATATAAACATGTATAACCAATCAAGAACACGAGAATTTACTAAGCTACTCGTCTACAAATTAGAAATAAATTACCAATGATCTCGTCATCATCCAATACAATATAGATTTTAGCCTCAAATGTTTGTATATAAATTACACAAGTTATGAAAAAAGATCACCAGAATTAAAGAACAAAAGGAAGAACTTGAAAACTCATTTGCTTGGTCTTGAATCTTGAATCCAAGTTTTAAATCTTCAATATCCTGTGCTAGCTAATTGCCTTCTAACTTGTGCTAGACGTCCTCGTTATATGGTTTCAAGATATGTTCTTGACAGCCTCCACTAAGTTAAAAATAGACTAGACATTCGTACCATACAAAATTAGACTTAAAAGAGAAATCAGTCAGTCAGCTCTCGAGATATCTATGTCCACTCGAGATACCCATGTGTGCACATGGATATGCGTGGGCAAGCCATATTTGCCTGAGTGGGCATTTGGCGAGGCTTGCGCGCGCATAGCCTACAAGCCTATGCATGCGTATGGTATTGATTTTAGGACCAAATTTTCAATGTGGCCCCTGAACTTTCTCACAAGTGCGTTTTGGCCATCCTTCATTCCTTTGTAGTCCATTATCTTATGTTCTCATCAAATTGAATCCTAGCATTCCCCAATCTTCTACATGAGATTCGAATCAACTTTTGAAAATTTGTATTTTAGTCCCAAAACTTTAGATTTCTTTCATTTTCACCATTTTTTTCGTTCTTTTCATCCAATTTCACCATTTTCATCAAATTTTACCTAACAAATACAATTTGTACAGAATTAAGCCATAATTTATTAAAATAATTAATAAATGCTCTAATTTAATGGTCTGAATAAGTGTATAAAATACACTTATTAAAAAGGATGTGGAGAAGGAGCAAGAGGAGGACGATGAGAAGGAGAAGGAGTAGGAGCAGGAGGAGGACGACGGAGAAGAAGCAATTGTGACTCGGAAACCAGAGTAAAGGAGTAGTTGCCTCCTTTTAGTCTCGAATGAGAAAAACCAGAATTAAGGAGAAGCTGAAAAGAAGGAGAGGAGGAGGAGCATAAGGAAGAGAATGAGCTACTCATCCAAGAGGGTTGAGCATTGTACAAGGACATGATGTATGAGTAACTCATTACATTTTAGTTTTCTTAGTATATTCAATTAAATATGTACATCTTGTTGAATTTGTTCATGTTTCAATGAAATTTTCTAAATTCATGTTCTTGTCTGTCTCCATCTAGTACTAAGATGAACATCTGCCATAGTTCTTTAAAGGGGATTGTTCCATGCACGTGGCTTAATTACTTCTCCAATTAGATCCCAATTTAAATGACAAATATATATATGTATTTGTAGTATCACATGGAGAGTTGAATGGTGAAATATCCACATCCACATCCAATACATAAAAATACTATAGCAATGCCAACAGAATATAAATGAAAAACAATATTATTTCAAAGTTTAACATTGAAAGAAATATATTTATAATTTATTAAATATCACAGTAAGTGAGAATTATTTTTTGGACGATTTTAACCATAGTAAAATTCAATTATTTTAATAATACTTTGCTTTTCATTTTATAATATATAATAAATATTACAAAATTCTTGTCATGTATGTATTTCGTGTTATTAATTCTCAATTAATTAACATTCACATTAATCTAGACTCAATTAATTTTGACTTGATAAATCTTGATTTATATAAATTTAGAGTTATTATAGATGAATTTATTTCTATTTATGTATTTAGGAACTTTAATGAGTATTTAAATTCATGTATAACAATTAATTCTTATGTACCAAATGTAGTATAAAAATGCTGTTCATTTGTAGTATTTCATCATCATAAAAAATTTCAATAATGAAAATTGAGTTTTGAGAGTACAATTTTATTATTTTAAATTTCTATTCTAAATTTTATTTTCTTTAATTCGTTTGAGACTTATCAAATCCTCCCAACAAATTGGTATCAAATATTACTTTTACTTCATTTATAACATAATTCAGAATAACATACAATACATGTTCAACTTTGACTAGTTAATCTAAATAACTTATTAAGGAATGAGTCAATGCAATTCAGTTTCCCTAAATTCTACAATACTCTAAAAACTAGCAATATATTTATTATCAAAACTGAGCAATGGAAATGTCCAAGTGAATATATACTTCTTTACAGTATCACATAGGTGAATGGATCCACATCCAATACGACACTCATAAATTATACATAAAAACACTTTAGCAATACCAACAAAATATAGCCTCTATTTGGTTCCCGTTAAAATTTTAATATATTTTTCTCTCTTCTTTTAAATCACACATTCTCTAATAAAATAATATTAAACGTAAATAAATTTTTTTTTCCTTCTTTCTTAACTACACATTCTTCCAAAAATTACTATTCCAAAATATATTATCTCCAAAAATCTCTATTATAATGGGGCCAACCAAGGGCATAAATGAAAACCAATATTATTTTCAAAGTTTAACGTTGAAAGAAATGTATTAATCTAAATAACTTATTAAGGAACAAATTAATAAAGTTCAGTAATTTAATATGATTTGCATTATTCGACCACCAGATGGTTTGGCATAAGTAGTGGCTAGGGTAATCCAAGCATCACGAGATGAGGTATAAGATGCAATAAAGAGAATTATATTAGGACAGAGAGATCTGACGATGACATTGAGAATGAGTTTATCTTGATGAATACGAAGTGAGTAGTCCGGATTTGCAATGGTCACGCTATTGTTGGTGAGAGTTTGAGGTGGGCACGGGTTACAGTTATCAACAAAACCCATAAGATCAGGGATTTAGTGTGGTGGTAGTGGATCAGCCGCCCCCGGATGAAATTTAAAATTTCACATTTTGCCCAAGAAGTTTTTCAAATAAAATCCTCATAATTTTTAATTTTGTCCTAACAATTAATATTTTGTGAAAATTGCCCCCATAATTCTTTTATCCTTGCTCCATCCTTGCATAAGATCATAACTGACGATAAGAGTACGAAATTGGATTTTCTAAGAGGCGTAATTTGAAGTGGTAAGCTTTAGGAGTGTTTGTGCAGTAACATTAATAGAGATGAAGGACAAAATAGTGGAGGAAGAAGATGATGAAGTGGTGGTGGTGGTGGTGGTGGTGGTGACTGAGAGCGGTGCTGCAGGTCATTGATGGAGCAGCAGTGGTCATTGGTCATAGTTTCCTTGTTGGATCAAGGTCCAGATACCATGTAACATCTAAAGAAGGAAGTAAGTTTGAGAGAATAAATATCCACACTTCTATTGATCTTTTGAGTGATGTATTTATAGGTATACAAGTGTTTTAACTCTAAGTCAACTTTTACTGAGTTACAACAATCTATCATATAGATAGTTATAATATTTACAAGCTGATGGATGTTATCTAAGATAATATTTAAAAGGTTATAAATGTCATCTAAGACTTGTGTTATCAATTTTTGTACTTCTCCCTTTATCTCTAACAGCTATGTAGCAGAAGAAAAAAGAACTAGTACATCAGTTCATATATTCAAGTAAATTTACAATATGGTCTTCCTCACATAAAAATAAAGCTGAAACAAGCTCTATAACAGAAGCACAGCTGAATGCATCAAAAGAAAGATCTTGGCTAGAATCCAACACCTTTAACCGCATTCAAACAATCAATAAAATCAGTAGAATTGTACCTATATGGAACCTTTTCCCCAAAATGGGTTTATTTCTAGCAATTAAATACGATGACACTATCGATAATGGTGGCAAGATGGATTTACCCGTATCTTCAAAATTTAACTGAGATACATTCTTAAAAGAAGACCCCAAATTAGACTCCAACGATATACAAGCCAACTCTAAATCCACACGAGTTCTTAAAATATGCTAATTACTTGAAAATTTGTATCACCCTACAAGATATATAAATGGGATTTTCTATATCCCATCAGCACAACACGGTATTCTTTGATAACCTCCAGAGCTCTACCTTCAACATTGTATTTGTACCCTTTTGAATAATTAGTATTTAAGAAGATAAGATTTTTCTTTAAATCTAGAACGTGTCTCACTGCATCAAATGTTCTAACCATCCCATCAAATATCTTTATTCTGACTCGACCAATACTAGCTATCCAATAGAAGTGTTATTATCTGTCATCACAACACCTTTTGCAACTTCTTCATTTATTGAAAACAATTTTCGATTGGGTGACATATGAAAAGTGTAAGTTATATAAAAAATACAAGCCTCCTCAAGTTTGGAGTTGTAGTCAGACATAAGTAGAAGCTCTCCATCACTGCTAAAATTTTCTGTAATACTTGCTTCTCCTGAAATTTCTAATTGTTGATTTGTAGTTAACTTTGATTTATTTGCAACTTATAACAATCGTTTACCAAGTGCCCTTTTTTTTTTTGTAATACTTATAAAATTTGAAGTTAGATTTTAACTTGTCCCTCAAACAGCCATCATGAACAATGAGACCATCTCCATGATCCTCAAATACTACAAAATGCTTCATCTTCTCTTTTGAATATAGAGCATCATAAACTTATTCGATTGTGAGAATATCACGACTATATAAAATCGTATCTCTAAAAAACATGTATAAAACGGGCAATTGACACAATAAAATCAATCTAAAATCTTCTTCACCATATTTGATCTCTAAGATCTCTAAATCGGCGATGATTTACTTAAAAACATCTAGGTGATCCTCAAGAGATATACATTTTGTCATACGATAAGAATATAGACGTTACTTCATATGCAATTTGCTAATAAGACTATTCGTCATGCATAATCGTTCCAATTTTAACCATAATGCAGCATTTGACATTTTCTTCGAAATGTTCTGAAGAATATTATTTGAAAAATAAAGATATATTTGAAATATGACATTTTGATCCCTTTGTTGTTTTTTCCTCCGTAGTCCAAATTGTGGGTATCTTGTCAAATCCCAACATGTCCAAATTCATCTGAGTAAGTACTGCTCGCATCTTTACATGCCATAAAGAGAATATTGTATTGCGATCCAATAGTGGAATATCACACTTCATTATTGCCATCATGAAAGATCAAAAGATCTGATACTAGTTTGTTGTGAAAAACGATGGTGATACCAAATTAATCCAATACCACTTTGTTGGAGAAAATAAGAGATTAAGCCACAATATGAATTACAGATCACAAGAATACGAGAACAATTTAATTTTGTAGAAAATAGAGATTTTATTATAATATGGAGAAAGAATACAAAGATTATGCCTTGTTTGAGTCACATTATTTTTTTATTCTTATTCTTCTACTCATTTTCAATCACACATTTTTCAATAAAATAATATTTTTCATCACATCAATAAACTTTTCTTTCTTTTTCAACCACACATCCTTTATCAATCTACTATTTCAAAATATATTCTTCCAAAATAATGTGGCTCAAACACACCTTATATGTTTGCAATGGTTCTAACTTCTTACTTAAATCATAATGAAGAGCCAACTATATATAAGGAATAAATAGGGGACGTCAAAACCTTAATAATAGAGTTGTAGTTGAAGTTGAACGTCAAAAACGGAGTTCAAAATAGAGTAGGGGAAGAAAAAACACGCTAAACAGCATTGCGGCGCTGCATTGACACTCTCCAGGCGCCACAGCACCATTGCCGATGCTGGGGGAGCCGGCATTCCTATCTAGCTTTACGAGACCCGGCGCCTAGGCACTTGTCTCCATCCCAATTGTCTTCCAAGAATTGTTTCTTTAAGTCCAATACAAATTCTAACTCCCAATGGATTTCCAAATAGAACTTCAATTAGAATTTGCCAAATAAACTTCGAATAGAATTTCAAAAGCATTACAAATAGAATTTTTTTAACGTACACTTTAATTAGAACTCTCATTTATCTTCAACAAAGAATTTGGGTCACACCCAAATTCTAATAGTCCAAACATAAATCAAGCAAACATGATCAGCATGATTTTTGAAGTTTACTGAATATTTTAGGTTGCAAATTGTTGAGTATTCCCCATTGATTCCAAGTTCACAGCCCGTTTCTTTGATTCAAACCATTTTTTTTTTAATCATAATAATGGATTTTTATGAAGCTTTAAAATGTAACAGAGGCTTGGGATGCCAACGATGATTGGATATGAGATGGTGGTGAAGTCGATGAGAGAAGAATCATGTGATGGCGACTGGAAAACAAATATGATTCTTATAAGGTAATTGGTGATTCTTTGAAGGTAATTGGCAAATGCAAGAAAATATGCTAGATGTAAGAGAGATTTTTTTTACCCTTCGAATGCCTGATAAATATAGCAGTGATTTACGGAAGGGTATCATAACTTTATCTAAAAGTAATTAATTATAAATTGCATTAAGTAACTTGGCTAGTTCATTTAGAAAATCAGCTTAACATCTTTCATCTTTTCATTTCTTGATGTCTTTTTTTTCACTCTCTCCTTGAAACTGTTATTTCAGTCCCTGCAACTGCAGCATCTTCTTTAAGCTCCAAATCACCAGTCTCTTTTTTCTCGCCTCTTTGAACTGCTAGCTTCTTAGGTCCATGACTAAAGACGGGCCCAGTTGTAGCAGTCTTGGCAAAAGCAACTTTCATTTTAAACACCTTGTCAGCATCCAAACAATGATCATCCAACTGCATTGCACTCCCACATTCAATGGCCTGCTTCAATAGTAGTAGAACTCCCTCAGTCCACGGTGGGCTCAAACTCACTAGCTCATCAATGTTCTTAGTTTCTTTTACTTTATTAATGTCATTGGGAACCATGGATAAGAGTTCCAACAGGTTTTCGCTACAAGCACTGGTCCTCAGATTCCCTTTTGGCTCTAGTAAACCATCCAATAATGTTTTGCTTTCACTTATTTCACTAAATGATTCTGAATCATCACCACTGGAGCTTGCATGGACAGGAAATCTTTCAGTCCCCTCATTAATACTCTGCACCGTCAAGACTGCTTGAGAAGCTTCCAATGACATATTGACTGTAGGGATAAGAACCTGAATCCGAGCTTCAGTCAATTCACTACTTTGCGTTGATTCCCCATTGCCACATGTAGGAGATACACTTGTGTCAGTCCCAGAGTTCACCAAGAACACAAGTAAACAATAAATTGCAAGAAAAGAAAAGGAACACAAATGATTTTTAGC
>CAIGRN010183271.1:0-17319 GCA_903798345.1 Fraxinus anomala | reverse complement strand
GGCTTTCAGAAGACCCATTTTTTATGCAAGCCTTGTACTTGGGCTAAATTAGGCAACCACTATGTTGCTGTGGCCCATTGCCTACGTTTAATCAGTTCAAATATGCTGAGTGAAATTTACAATTATAGCACTAAGGTGTGTTTAATCCACACGTTTAAAAACTTCTATATATTTATTCGTTGTTTAATTTAATAACTTTCCATATATCTGTTTTACAAATGAGTTTTACAAAAATCTTTAAATCAAAGTCTCAAAGTCTAAGAAAGACTTCCAATTCCATAACAAATGTATACGAGTCAATAAAAGTTCATGAATTTCGCAAAAGTTCATCGCGTAAAAATCTATAAAAAAATTTAAAAGTCTAGCTAGACTTATTTTATTAGGAAATAATAGGATTGAACTCCTTGACTTTTCAATAATGTGATTTTGGATCTCCAACCTTCAAAGTAAAATTCTAGATGTGTTTTTCTCATGTAACAGAAGTCATCAATGCTATATTTCAATTTATTTTTGGGAACAGTTCTTTTATTTCCTAAAAAATTTATTGATTTTGTATTTTAAGTTTCCTGTCGAACTTCCCTTTTCCCTTTGTTTTTTAATACATTGGGAATGGCAAGAAAGAGTTAATTGTTTAATTCCTTCTTCCTCTCATTAGAAATGATAAAAAATTCCTCTTAACGAAATATTCTCAATATTATATGGACATTTGTTCACAACTTATCCCTAAAGAAAAACAAAAACAAAAAGCCCATGATATCTCAAATTATATGAAGCTCGAAAGTGTGGCCAAATTACAGTATTTAGAACACCAGCAAATTATATCTCAAATTTCATGTGAGGCCCAGCTATCTATATCCCTCAGGTATGAGGCATCGTTTGAGAAAGAAATTTCTTTACATTAGTACCATTAGTATTCAAGAATTTTGTAGGATAAGTTCTTTCGTATATTTTTCTAGCTTATCGTCAGTCTTGTTAAGTACATGACAGACCTCGAGCATTCGGATTGAAGTACTAGATAGAAAGTTTGGCTATTTTAGAANGGTTAAAAATTTAAATGGCTTTGGACAATGTTTTTCATTGATCATTAAATTTTAAAAGTTTTTCCAATGGTCATCAAACTTATCAAATCGTTATCTCATTAACCATTAATTTTTTTTAAAAAAAAAATTGGATGGTCACTGAACTTATAAATTGTTAGCTCTATGGCCATTAAACTTAATTAAATTTCCGGATGTTCATCGAATTTATCAAATTTTCATCTCATTCATCACTCAATAACTCATCATTAGAAAATTCGACAAATTTACTGATATGACTAATGAAACTACTAACGTGATGCATTATCGTCGTTAGTTTACGATAAGTAAGCCAAAAATGTGCTTATAAAAATACGATCAACGGAAAAAAGCAATAAAAATAACACTGAATGAAAATACAGTTAGCCCTTGTTTGGTTGCCCTTTTGTTGAAAAAAATATTGTTTTGAATAGTGAATTTTTGTAGAATGTGTAGTTAAAAAGTAGAATTTTTTTTTGAATTTACATGTAAAATATTTTATTATGTGAATGTGCAGTTAATATTGAGTATATTAAAAAAATGATTTTTGAAAGAATGAAAATCAAATAAGGATTTAAACCAAAAAAAAAATAGAAAAATGTTAAAATTTTGTCAACGCTATTAATAGATGGAAGCACATTTTTTGCTGATTTATCGTCAACAACAACGTGACATTTCAGCATTTTTGTTTGCCACATTAGTGAGTGTCAAATTTTTTAAAAGTAAGTTATTGAATGAGGGAAAGGGATAACGATTTGTTAAGTTCGGTGACCATTCGAAAAAACATAAAGTTTAATAACCAACGAGATAATAATTTGATAATTTTGGTGACCATCGAAAAAAATTGAAATTTAATGACCAATGTGATGACAATTTGATAAGTTCGGTGGTCATCCAAAATACTTTTAAAGTTTAATAGTCAGTGCAAAGTTCAATGATCATTTAAATTTTTAACCCTAGAAGGGGACAACGATACTGAATCAAATAGAATCGAATTGATCAGTTTTGGCCTGCTCTGGTTCTATACTCAGAACAATAAAAAAAAAAAAAAAGAATTTTATTTTAAAAAAAATTCTTTTGAAATTGAATTTTTCTAGAATTGAAATTATAATAGTGGTTGGTGCAATTAAGAATTGGGAGCTTGAGAAGCAATACTGTGTATCTCAGAAACTGAGCGACTCCATATCAATCGAGAAGAAAAATATTGGGTACTTAAGCAACTTGAATTTCTATTTGCTTGTATAACCTAATTATATGTTGAAATTATGTTTTCAAAATGAAAATCAATGGTTTGGTTTTGATTTCAGTTCCATAATTACATTTGTAATCAATGCTTTCATCTATATGATTCACATTGGTTCTCGGTTTAATTCAACTTTTTTTGAAAATGAATCGTGTTGATCTCTAGTTTTGATATTTTTGGATAAAAACTTAGTTGGCCTTTATTATTTTTCAATTTTATTCTCTTTCTCGCCCCAAAAATAAAAAAATAAAAATAAAAAATAAAAAATTTGTCAAAAAAGATTCGATTAAACTTATAGTACTCAATATTGAGCAATGTCCTTGTTGACAAAATTGTGTAACCGATGAAACATTTAATTTAAACACTTTGCCAAACAATTGCAGAGTCAAGACGGAAGCTACTCTCACCAAATTCTACTTGTACTAGCCTATTGGGTTGCGTGACCTTGCTGCAAGATAAAACTCCACCAAAATGCGCAACGTTATAAAAATTTCTCAAACGTTCGTGTCAACTTAAATTTTTCCAAAATTTGCAACTTAAACGCATGGAAAACTATCTTCACTTGATCTTAAACATTTTTAGATGTGAAACGCAATTGTTTATGTGATATAGCTTGTCATCAATAAAATGTCTTAACAAATTTTATAACGAGTTAATATCATAGACATTCTTTAACGTTTCAAAAATATCACTAACATCTCATATCTTTAGATTTGAGTATCACAAGCACCCTTTGACAACTCTTGAACAAATTAAATTGCAAGTAATCGTAGAGAATTTCATTTTATCCTTCAAAGAGATATTTTGGGTATCTCAACCTCATTTTATACGATACATGGTTCAATAAGCGATCAATGGTGTATATTTCACTAAAATCTAGGACTAGGGAAGATTATTGATATTCTTGAAACATGAAGGAGTGTCTTTGATATTATTCAAAAGGTGAGGGACTGTCTTTTATAAAAGACTCATATGATAAATTCATAATAGGTAATCATACTCGTGCAATTCCAAAACTATTCTATTTCTGTTATTTCCTCTCTACCAAGAATTAAACTATTTTGTCGGAAAAAATTTGACGTGCTTTTCGACATTCTTTCACGTGTTACGGGATCCACGCGGGACACATATGAATTAAAAAGACAAAAAAAATCTGCTTTCACCTATTGTGAGGGAGCTGTCGGGGGGTGTTAAACCGTCCCTCGCAGCCTAGGAAGGTTCCTCCACAACATGATAGCTGACAAACGGAAATGGTCACATACTTCTGGCAAAAGCTCAATGCTCCTCTGTCACTTCTATTTTGACCTTAAAAACAGGATTACACTTCCTCACGTGCCAGCTTCAGATTTTTATGCTGTCCGGCACGTGATTTATTTTTCTTTTTCCTTTATGTAGATTTCTTGGAGTTGCAGGGCTTCTTTGCATCTATTCTGCTTCCCTTTTCTATTTACTAACAAAAAGAATAAAGCTACTCTCACCTCTTCTCCCACGTTAAAAGAGAGAAAAATAAAAGTACTAAAGATGAATAGGGAAATAAAGAAAAGTACCATTCTATTTTCATAAAAGTAATTATTTAAAAAATGAATTCAAAATTTTCACCAATAAATATGAAATAATCGAGCTTAGTTTTGTCGGGAATGTAATGCTTCTTCTACTCTAATGTCTCCATTTGTGTTTATTTCCATCTCTTTATCTTCACTTAATTGCATATTTAATATGTCATCCTTCCACGTTCTAACACCAATTTTTCCCTTAAATAAACCATTTGTGTACATGTTGATGAATACGATACATAATTTTCACAAAATATGTCAAAACTCGATCTTATAATATTTATTTATTTTAATTTCATATTAAATCACGTCCATGTCTTTGTGCAAGAGGCGGATCATTTTCACGCGAGCACTCTATGTTGTCTGTCCCCGTGAGGCCATTGGGTCATGATTGCAGCAAGTTCAACACTGGTTTCCACTTTGATTTTAGGCAGCCTTTGTAAATTTTTATCCCTTTCTTCCTTTCATATTCTTTCTCCTTTTTCTTTTAATTTAGCCCCTTATGCAAGTTAATGGCTCGTGACACATAGATTAATACGTGCAATATTATCATGTGAACTAAAAGATAAAGTGGCCATGGATAGTAATCATGCCCTCGTGACCAAAAGTAATCAAGGATTTTTGCTAGTTGCAAGGTATTTTTCTCCATCTGTTTCGGAACAAAAATAATGAGTAAAATATAATTTGTTTTTCGTGGACCCCGACTCAATATGATAAGTTGTCTTTATCTCACTTAAAATTTTAGTTAAAATAATCGTTTAAAGTTTCTTGAAAATATTTTCGATTTATCAACTGATTATGATGCTTAGTCAATAACATCAAAATTAGTTTATCTTAATTTACAATCTTAAAGAGACTTCAAGGACATAATCACACACCTCACCTTTGAAGTTCAGTCCTCTAGCAATCTAACGAAGAGTCAAATGGCTTTTGCCAAAATAATCTATTAATCATGTCACTTATAATCAAAACTAGCAAAAATAATATACGAGCAAGTTGTTTCCAATAAATTTAGAGTCGCTACTTGAACTAATTCATTTGCTACTTCTACGAGAATATTGGATACAACTTTAAAATTCTACTTATATTTTACCCCTTCAACTTCTTATAACTTATTCCACAAAGAAGAGATACGTGTGAACTTCCTCGCTCAATAATACATATCCCTACTTATCTTCCCCCACTTACCCGGTTTCATTATAAGATAATTCTTTTATGGGTGGGCTAGTTGTCGTGATGATACCTTTTTTAGTGGTAGATCGAAAAAGACTTCTCTTTGTCACGGGGATAGCTAATCGGATCTATCTTTGAATTGCGTTTTGAGTAACATGATCGTCAAATTATTGGATAATTTGATAAACCTAGTAATTATTACCCTCTTTAATTTCCTTGATCTTTTACATGATGATGACTTAGTTATTAGCCCTGAAAGCCTTATTTTTGCAATTTGAATGATGAAATACTTTTGCTTACAATGAGAAATGAGATGGCAAATTGCTATCTTATGTATTATCATGAAGATTAAAAGTGAGAGTCATTGAAAAAATTGGATTAAGAGTCTCCTTCAGAATCCTAATTAAGGATTTAAGATGTTGACAAACCTGCTAATTATCTTATTAATCATGCTCTTTTCACAATTTTGTGGTATGAAAACTACATCTATTTTGAAATACACGAGTATATTATAGTGATTTTAATTCGAACCAATCAAAAGTTCAACATTCGAAACAAAATTCTCATTTTACCTATATTGACTGTCGCATTCAATATTTAATATAAACAACCACATCGTCTAGAACCTTACACAAAGATATATAAATAATTAAGTAGTCTAATTTGAAACCCTTTTTTTCTTTTTTCATTTTTGAGAAAATACAGGAGTAATATCACCAAAAAAAAATGAATGCTGCAACAAATGAATTAGAATTTATTCATTAATCCCACCCCCACCCCCCAAAAAAAAGAGAGAGAAAATTCTAACTAAATTAAATCATATCTCCAAATATGAAAAGCTATGTGCTAGTGCGGATTGAGTTAAAGCATGAGTAACAAAAATAAATGCCACTTACTATTTCACCACTTGAGGGCCTTCACACACGTGAATTGTTTGTGTGTGTATACATACTAAAGCCAATGATGGTCCGACCATGTGTGTGAAGATGGACATTTTTGGTCCCCAAACCAACCAATTTGGGTTATAAGCTTTGTCCCCATTACATATAAAGTTAGATTGGCAGTTGGGTCAGTTACATTTATTAATCAATATGTCTATATCTAGTTGTTTGCATTTGACATCTATGTGATATGCAATATTCAAAATTAATTGCTTATACAAAAAGTAATATACTTTTTCTATACGTTAATTGATTTTTGTAAGTTTGTTTTATATTTGACCGTCATGACACTTGTGAGAAACCAAGAGTTGACAAATATCTCGACAACATGCCTAGAAAATCACATCTAAATCTTCTTTTGTCGAGTTAGCATGTCTACAAAATTTATGAATCGAGACAGAATTTTGGACTATCTATATAATTTTTTTCTTTTACCATGTCACCTTGACAAAATATCTGTCATATTGTATTGTAGGAGAACACAATTATTTTGTTGATGTGACGAATCCATTTGGTAATTTATGATTGCATTGAAAATGTTCTAATATATAATAAAAAAATGAAATTTTTATTTATTTATTACAGTATACATGAGTCTAAATCCATTGGGGGTTTGTGTTGTCGGGTGGATGACTGCAAACCCACGCCTGATTTCACATGATAAAAGCTGTAGTTAAGACCACTTCACGATCAGCCCATGACCCTCTTCAAAGCCAAGAAATGCTACAAAGTAGAAATCTAACACGCATCAATCTTAACTAATCCCATCTCTGTCCATATAGTTACACTATTGGTAATTTATGATACTGAATGTGTCGGTACTCAATTTATTGTACCAATTATGTCTTGGACAAAAATATCACACGCATATTCTTTAGTCAGAAAAAGATAGTTATATTGATTCGATTTAAGAGTACCAAATGTATCAGTATTCTATTCATTGCTATGAGTCATGTGTTGGACAACGTATAAGTATTACACGCATCTACTCTTATTATGTTTAACTTCTAAACGTGTCAGTGTTCAATTCATTGTACCAAACATATATTGGACAACGTACAAACATCACATGCATATTCTTTTATTACGTTCAATTTATCATACTAATCGTGTCAGTACTCAATTCAATGCATAAAAAATGTCAAAGACACGATGATTTTCCATTCCCTTTTTCATATGTAATCAACATAACACATACACCCAACTGTGTTATTTCATTTTGTTTACTCATATCTAATCGAGTTACTAAATGTACGACTAAACATGTTTAACGATGTTGAAAAAACTAAAGTTAAAAATCTTATCCAATGTAGAACATATTGACAGTACGTAACCTTAAAAGTTAAAACAAATTAAAAGTGAAATAGATTGATTTTCTTAAGTAAAAATTAATTAGGGTTTCCCTATTAAGAAATATTACATCCAACCCACCCTATTTGTATCAATTCATTAGTTTTGAGATGGATGGATATACAACACCACGCCCACCAACTAACAATACCAAACGTTAGGTGTTTTCTTTACTTTTAATTTGTGTTCAAATTTAAGCAAAATTTTGTTGTACTTCCATTTAATTTAAATATAAATAATTCATTCTTGGTTTTATTCCTATACTTAAATTAAAATTCTAATATGCATGTGGGTCATTTTTTGCATAATTTGATCATTATTTTTTGACAAATGACGACATGGAGAATCCTTGTTTTTTTTCGTAATCATTAATTACTTTTTAAAAAAGATCACTCCAAATAAATGATTCATGGGCACTCTTATAAATATAAGCTACGTGTTTTACACTTGAAAAGATTGAGGTGACACACAATTAGATAGTTCATCGACACTCTAAATTGTGTTTAAATTGAAATATTGTATATATGTGTGTTATATATTGATTGTTAATGTATTATATGTAGGGTAGATTATCGTAAAGAACTTATTTTAGAAGTAAAAATGGTGATTGGACTATAAATGTAGTTGTTACGAACTTGTTCATTAAATGGTTGACTTGTGCTTCACTGAATTTTTGACTTTGATGTCAACCTTAGTATTTTATTTTCTACATATTAGAGATTTTTACTAGATACCTGCTTCGTTTAATCGGTCATTATATTTAATTACATATTATTGACTGGTTTGTCTTAATCATTTTTTCTACTATAGTTATTTTATCACCCGTGTTTGTGATACACTAAATGTACGAACACTAAATCATTTTTACGCAATAGTTCTTATATATTAAAGTCAAATTTATTAGTAACACTTTTTTTTGTTATTGATACCAAAATTTGGTCAATAAATTTGAAGTTCACGTCGTAATTATTTATACAAATTGAGATCCACTTTTCCTTTATTTAAGTTTTGAGCTTGTTAAGGTCCTAAATGAAGTTACATAAGTTTACGGAGGACCCAAAAATAATTGGTGAAGGAGGTATTTTTCTTAGTTAAAAAGTCATTTTCGGAACATGAATTTAATCACCGATTAATTATTTTAAATAAATAACTATAATTCTACGGAGCCTCGTGTCCGCTTTTGGGCAATCTAGTCAACCTGACCGTTGCTAATGGGCCATCGTCCATCATCATAAGAAAGTTAATTTCTGTAAATGACTATTTAGCCCTTCATCAAAGTGACTAATAATTTTTCACATTTTTAAATCAAGAAATATTTAAAAATATTTGCAACTTTTATGGTTAAAAGTTCACAAATCCCTTCCCAAAAATGAAAAATAAAATAAAATGAAATAAAAGATCATTGGTCTAACAAGCTAGAATCGACGCCGCCCAAGATGTTGTTTAAATTGGTTCGACTTATTTTACGCTCTAAGTACATATATAAGTTAATTTGGTACATAAATGTTACAATGTTACGAGTGCAATTTTAATACACTTGCACTAAATCCAACTCACACACAATAAAGATACAATATTTCACGTTTAAATAAATTTTACTTCTTGTACTACTGATCTTATTACTATAGTTCTTTGTTTTTGTTTGAGCCTCGTAATTTAAAAACTCATTTTCTCAATAAAATAATTTTACACATAAATCTATTTTATTTTTTAAATTTTTAACCAAACATTCTAGAAAAAAATATTATTACAAAACTTATCTACCAAAAAATGGTGCTTAAACAGAGCTAGCAGCTTGTGCACATTTCTCATAGATGATCCTAAAAGAGTTTTTGTGCTAATCAAGGCAGAATTTGAGGAACTCTTTTTTGAGTACAAAGCATGTCCGCATGTATCTTTCCATTTGTCAAATTGATTGGACTATATTTTTTTGAAGAAATGAGGGGGCTATTGGTATCCACCATTTGGAATGGAGGGCCCCTAACCAATTCATCAATTTCTTTGGCAATCTTGTTACAGTGACAAAGTCAATGACAGATGAAACACGTGTTAATACATAATTAGACAACTTAAGAAAAAAACACAACGCCCAAATCTCACATTGCCACAAATACCCTATCACCTCACCTCCGTCATTGACCCAGGACAAGGTGCACTAGGATCATTTCTAATAGAAATTCATTCATTCATTCACAAATTTGACACATGGTGCCTACACGTGTCTATATAAACAAAGCAACGACTATTAAGATGGTGTGCAAGTGTCAAAATTATAGTGTTCAATTGATCACGAGCTCATCTTCTATGTATCCTTCTTGAGTTGTTGCTCAATTTGATGATATTATTTAATTTTATATGAGATTAGCTCCTTGATAATATCTTGAATCTTAAATAGAAGATACCACAAATGATTGTTCCATTAACATAAGCAAATCGGAAATTGAATAGATCAAGTCAAACCCAATAATTTTTACTTTTGTTCAAAAAGTCAAATCAATTACCAATAATTTTTACTTTCGTCCAAAAAAAATAGGACCTATTTAACTTATATTACAATTATCAAGGAATATCTTTATCGTAAAACGCATCTATTTTATTACTTTTGACCCAAAACATTACAAACCAAATTTCCCCAAGGGTATTTTTGGGATTTCACACCTATCCCTATCCCTATATTACCTAAGCACATACAGTAATTATTTTAAGACAAAGTTTCACCTAAAATCTGATTAGAAGATCTTAATTTAACACTAAGAAGCTTCGCTTTTATTATTTAATTAATTTTTTATTTTTACATCTTTAAAAAATAAAATAATTAAACAGTTCACACCCTTCATGCTCCTCTTGATAAACAGTACACAAGATATAGAGAGAGTATCAGAGCATATACATTTAGAGAGAGAAAAGGACATATATGAATACAGCATACATTTAGAGAGAGAAAATAACATATATGAATCTATACTTCAGATCTGCCTTGTTATAATTTCACTTGTGGAGTTTTCAATATCGAGAAGATTGATCGGTGCTATATATTTTGCCGGAGTTTTACTCAGCATTGATTATTAGCTGAAACGACTCGGTCCCCAGTTGAATTTTCATCAGTATTTGAACATTTCTCGCTATTTTTAGCTTTTTAAGCTTGAAATTCGTGGTGGATTTTTGTAATTTGGGGTGTTTTAGTGGGTTTTGAGTGTAATGTTGGTTTTCCGGTGGTTTTCGCCGGAGCTCATGTGAGTTCAGAAGCGAGCTCCGGCGGTTCCTGTTTAGATTAAGGGAAAAAAATGTGGGATTGAGGTAAAGTAGTGAAAAATGTTCAAGTCAGCGCGATGGAGAAGCGAGAAGAACAAGATCAGAATTTTATTCAGATTGCAGTTTCGTGTAACTCAGGTACCTTCATCTCTTTCACAGGCATATAGTTATGCATTTTGATGTATTAATATGGAAGAAAATTAAATCAAGTTTACATTGTTGATTATGTCTTGATTTCACAATTAGGCTTCTTGATCAAATTATTATGTTTTAAATTTTGACAATCTTAATAATGTAGGTTTTTTTGAACCCAAAAGAAAATGGGTTATTAGAATGGTTTTTTTTAATTATTATTTATTTATTTGACAGCATTTAAGACACTGAAAATTTCCAATTTTGCTGACAAGAGTGAAATAAGTAATGTATTATTTACGAATGCAGCTGTCACAGGTAGGAGGGGATGCATTGATGATATCTGTGGTTCCTGCTGATGTTGGAAAGCCGAGTGTAAAATCGGAGAAAGCAATAGTTCGAGAGGGTGTTTGTTTATGGGAGAATCCGGTATACGAAACCGTGAAGCTCGATAGAGAGCCAAAATCGGGGAAGATTCATGAGAAAATATACTACTTTGTTGTGGGGACGGTATAAAATGATCTAAGCCTATGAGCTTTCAGTCTTCGCTTTGCTGCCAAGGGATTGTTTTGCATTAATTCTTTTGTACTGAACTTGTAGGGGACCTCTAAGGCTGGGGTTGTTGGAGAAGCTACGGTTGATTTTTCAATTTATGCCGAGGCAACTAAGGTCAATGTTTCTCTGCCCCTCAAGAATTCAAAATCAGAGGCTATGTTGCATGTAAATCTCCCTCTCTCTCTCTCTTTTACCTTTGAACGTATATGTTATGATAGGGTAATTAATTGATGGATTCCTTGTTCGTTTTATGTATTTCAACAGATTTTGATTCAAAGGGTACAGGACTCTGTTGATCAAAGGTTCTGATGAATACCGTACCATTATGTTTTGCCACCCTGCTTTTCCTTTTTCCTATCTTCTTGTGTTGTTAAACTGATATTGATAAAAAATTTGTTGGCATCCATACAGAGAGGTTGAAGAAAGTAAGGATACAAAATTGAATTCACAAGATAGGAGCTTGAGGGCACAGTTAAGCAATGGTGATATGGAGGGAACCGTTACACACAATTCTATTGAAGTAATTTTTCATTTCTTCAAGCCATTTTCTTCTCTTCCATTCACAGTTGTTAAATAAATTGTTGATTATAGGGACACAAGACGTCTGATCTCCTTGTATGCATCTGGAACATTTCTCCCTCTTGTACGAAAAATGAAAAACTTATGATCCGTTTGATGCGGTTTTACTAGAATATCGATGATAACTCAGTCCTTGTGGTCTATGTTGTTTTGACAGGATGTAACTTTGAATAAGACTGTTCCCCACATGAATGGCCACGGCAGAGCATCTAGTGGATCTGATATTACCATGTCGAGTTCTGAGAGCAGCTCGGGACTCGAGACACCTTGGGAACCCCTGATGAAGAACTCCCATCACGAGCCTAGCGGATACCCATCATCTCTGAGTCATTACTCGGGGCCTCGGCAGCCAAAACCCAATGCACCGACAGCAACGTATGACGAGCATCAAACGACACAGTGGGAGTGTCTCGGGAGTTCTGCCTTTGAACCAAGTACTGATGGTACTTCAAGCACTCCGAGAGAGACAATTCTTCAGGAACACTCCCAAGAGGCTTCAGATATTGTGATTGAGAAACTCAAATCTGAGCTTGCTGCTTTATCCAGGCAGTTAGAGATATCAGAATTAGAACTGCAGACTCTTCGTAAGCAGATTGTGAAAGAGAACAGAAGGGGGCAGGATCTCTCAAGAGAAATTGCTACCTTGAAAGAGGAGAGAGATGTTCTCAAGGGAGAATGTGGAAAACTTAACGCCTTTCCGAGACGCTTAGATGAAGCAAAAAATAAGACCTATTTGCCCTTTGAGGGAGTGGATCCTCTGGCACTTGCTGAAGAACTCAGACAAGAACTAAATTATGCAAAAGACCTTAATGCCAATCTTCAGATTCAACTTCAGAAGACACAAGAATCAAACTCGGAACTAATTCTTGCTGTGGGAGACCTAGATGAGATGTTGGAACAGAAAAATAAGGAAATATTAGCCCTTTCCAGCATATCAGGGGCAATTGACACTGACGAAAAGTTGCAGAAAGTAAACTCCAAGTTTCAAACAGATGACGATGACGAACAAAAAGCATTGGAGGAGCTCGTGAGGGAGCATAATGATGCCAAGGAAGCATACCTTCTCGAACAACAGATCATTGACCTCCATAGTGAAATAGAGATATATAAGAGAGACAAAGATGAACTCGAGATGCAAATGGAGCAGCTTGCCCTTGATTACGAGATCATGAAGCAGGAAAATCACGACATGTCATACAAACTGGAGCAAAGCCAGCTACAGGAACAACTAAAGATCCAGTATGAATGCTCGTCCACATATGCCTCTGCACATGAACTTGAAGCCCACATTGAAAATCTGGAGAATGAACTGAAGAAGAAATCGGAGGAATTCTCAGATTCATTGGTCACAATAAGGGAACTTGAAGCCCATATTGAAAGCCTGGAGAATGAACTGACGAAGCAATCAAAAGCATTCTCAGTTTCATTGGTCACAATAAGTGAACTTGAGGCCCGTACTGGAAACCTGGAGACTGGACTGAAGAAGCAATCAAAAGAATTCTCGGATTCATTAGAAACCATAAGTGAACTTGAAGCTCATGTCAAGAGTTTAGAGGAAGAACTCGAAAAGCAGGCAACAGCATTTGAAGCTGATCTGGAAGCCCTTACACTTTCCAAAGTTGAGCAGGAGCAGAGAGCAATACGAGCAGAAGAAACGTTGAGAAAGACGCGATGGCAAAATGCTAATACAGCAGAGAGGCTTCAGGAGGAATTTAGAAGGCTTTCTGTTCAGATGGCTTCTACTTTCGAAGCAAATGAGAAATTAGCCAATAAAGCACTGGTTGAAGCAAATGAGCTCCGTATACAGAAAATCCGCCTGGAAGAAATGCTTCAAGAAATTTCTGAGAAACACGATTCTGTTAAGGAACAGTATGAAGCTAGATTGCAACAACTTTCCAGCCAATTGATATCGATGATAGATCAAATACAACAGGTGGAGTTAGAAATTGAAGACAAGACAATGCAGCTTGAACATCAGAAAAAGCATGCTGAAGAAACTCAAAGGCTACTCTCAGAGGAAATTCGAATGCTTAAAACTGAGGTTGAAACATATGTAAAAGAGCGTAAAGTCCTCTCAGAGGAGGCAGGATGTAAGGAAATTTTGGCAGAAGAGCTGGAAAAAATGAGAAAATCAGTGAAGGAATTGGAATTGCTTTTAGAGGATGGGAACAACGAAAGAATTGAATTGGAGAACAAGGTTTCTTTTGTGAAGAAGGAAGCTGAGGAGTTGCAGAACGAAATAAATGAAATGAGATGTCAAGCCAATGAAAAGGAAACGATGGTTGGGAATCTGCAGTCGGAGATTGACACCCTTAAAGCTCAGTACAAAGAGTTGAAGCACTGTCAATTAGAGGATGAGTTGGAGAAAGAGAAATTAAGGAAGCAAATGCTTCAATTAAAAAGCGATCTTAAGAAGAAGGAAGATGCATTAAGTAGTATGGAGAAAAAGATGAAGGATAGCAACGGGCGAGCAACTACTTTGGATGGAACAAAAGTAACTTCTAAAGCTAACAAATCTATGCCTCCTCTTCGTGGCTCCAAAGAGGTCACCAATCTGAAGGAGAAAATAAAATTGCTTGAGGTAAATCTGCACCTTGATTTTACTTTGAATGCCAAAGTGACAGAAATTTTCTTCCTAGCATTATCATATACAGAAAATCCCTCGTGATGGTCATTTCCTATTTCTGATATTTTCAACATGGCTTCATTTTCAGAAAGTTTTGTTTTAAAGAAATTTCGATCTTTTACTTTCTAGAGAAGTGTTATACTTGAATATTTCACCACTACCACGATGAGTTTGAACAATGCCTTGGAATTTGCCTAAGCTGATGCTATTTTCCATATTCAACAGGGTCAGATCAGGTTAAAGGAGACTGCTCTAGAGAGGTCAACTAATTCATTTTTAGAGAAGGAAAAGGATCTTCATAACAAAATTGAAGAGTTACAAGGAAGACTGGAAGTTCTAAACCAGAGTAGTATCAATTTTTGTGAAAACGAAATCCAAAAGGTTAGTATTGTTGCCATTCACAATTTGCATTGAGATTCAACATCGTTACCAATAGGTTTCCTAGTATTAGTTATGCATTGGGAGTAGCAGTATTTCTTGTGGATATTTAGTGGGTTCTTTGTGTACTGGTTTAAAGTTTAAACATTTATCTTTGTCTATAAGTATTTTGTCAGTCAAGTCTCTATCTCAAAACTATCCAATTTGTGTTTTGCATTTGCTTTAGATGTATTGCATTAATTGCTTAACACAATATGGAAATAATTCATTGTGGGATGCAGGTAGCTGAAGAAGTGATTAACGCGGATGGTGGATCCAGCATGATGACCAATTTACCCAGTATAAACAGTTCTTTGACAGTATCTGAAAAGAGGTATGACCTAAAGCCCGTTTGGCAGGGCTATTGAAAACCCAAAAGCTGCTTTTAAGACTAAGAAGCTATTTTTGGATGTGTTTGGATAATTTTCTGAAAATGTATTGTCTAGTTAGAAGAGCTTATAGAGGGGAGCTCACCTATGGTGGCTTCCTAGGAAGCTCTTCTACACAAAATAGAAGCCATGCCAAATGGGTTCTTTGTGCTAGATGTGTTCGACACTTTGAGACGTGCCACAATAAATCATATTTCCGCATCTAACCTTCGATGCGTTTGACTTTGCAGTGATGACAACACTATCTCAGACAAACTGAAAGCCTCTTCGAGTAATAGTCGAGACCTTGAGGAATCATTGAGTTTAATTTCTGTACTGAAGGAGAAAAACAAATCAATGGAAGGTGAATTGAAGGAGAAAAACAAATCAATGGAAGGTGAATTGAAGGAAATGCAGGAGAGATACTCAGAAATAAGTCTCAAATTTGCAGAGGTCGAGGGCGAACGACAACAGCTTGTAATGACATTACGCAATCTTAAGAATGCAAAAAAGAGCTCATAGACACTCTAGTATATAGGTAAATTAAGCTGGGGCTTGTGCAACTTTAAATCTACACCTGACAGTTTCTTCGAAGTGTTTCAAAAATTAAAAAAATAAAAATAAAAAAATGTAAATTTGTGAAATACGATTCCTCTTCTTAGCATATATTATTTTATTTCTTCATTGAATGTAATCCAAAATTACGAGGTAGTTTCATCGTGTAGGTACATCATATGCATTGGTATTGATCCATTTTTCCTGAAAAATAGTGCTTGTAATGTTGTGATGAAAATGAATTATGTAGTTTTGATTATAGAAATACATAATGCATTCAACATTGTTCAAACCAAATCATTCAGAAAAAAATGTGAAATTAAGGACAATACTCTTTCTCTCTGTTGATGATGCAGATCAGATTTTATTGAACACCACCACAATTTGTTAATTTTTTTATTTTTTTTAAAATCAGATTTTTTTTTCATGATTCTGTTGAAGATTTGTAACAAGTTTGATTTTCATTTTTTGATTTTATGAGATTCGATTTTGTAGTTGTATGGGGATTTGACAACAACTAGTGATGTTGGCGATTGGTGGAGGTCGGTGTTGGTAGCAGGGAAGATGGTGGTGGGATGGTGGTGTTGATCTATTGGTGGTGGTGGTAATTTGTGATTTTAGAGGTGGTGGCTGTGATGTAGAGGCTCTATTCCGACCGTGATGGTGGTGGCTTGTGTGAACTTTGTTACTAAAAGATGGTGGTGGTGAGTGAAATTGGTAGCAATAGTGGTGGTAGTGACAGATTTGATTGGTTTTGGTGGGTGTAGATTTAATGAGGGCAACGATGACGATGCATCGGTGTGGTGGTGTAATACTGAACGTTACAAGTGATGGGTCAACGACGATCGTGTAACACTAAATGATATAATTGGTGGTAGCCGCAGTGACATATAAATAGATACAACTTGTGCGTAACTCTATGTTACAAGTGATGAGGGCGGTGGCTACATGGAAAATAAGGTGTTGAAACGTGTAATACAATTTTACAAAATGAAACCCGGTGTATTACAAAATTTATTGTAAAAAGTAAGGAAAAAAAAAAAATAAAAACAATATTTTGAGAATCAAAAATACTTAAAAAGTATGAAATTAGTAAATTTTTTAAGGTTTTTTGTGAATTATTTCCTTTTTAATTTTTTTGGGCCTTTGGAGATATATTTTTTATTGGTACATTCAACCATATTTTTTAAAATCGAATTTAAAAAATCAGATCTAAAATTTATTTATACAAAAATCAGATATTAATTATTACATATACATATTCTCTTCTCTCTCTCTACCAATGTTTTGAAAACCGCCCCGATCATCGACCCGAAAAAGGTGAAGGGTCAAAAGGTTCAATTGAGGTCGAACCGGGATTGAACCGGATGCAATAAATACAAACAAAAATAAAATACTATGAAAACAATAATTTTTTTTTTTAATTTTCATATTAATCATTCAAAGAAAATCTATTTTTGTTAATTAGATTCATTATCCTAAAATTAGTCTTGATACTTCAAAAATTAAAAATTAATATG
>CAIGRN010183269.1:0-13642 GCA_903798345.1 Fraxinus anomala | reverse complement strand
CACTCTATCAAAATCCAAATATTTGACCCAAAAACATAAGAATTTAAAACAGATTTCACTTTAGTCCCTCAACTTTTAAAAATATAATATATAGAACAATTTTTTTTTAAATTTTCGGGGTGTTACAGCCTCTGCCCAGATTTCCTTGGGTGCTTTCTTTTCAATCAATAAGCATCTGGCCATCTCCATCATCATTCTATTTTTCCTTTCACTCACTCCGTTCTACTGAGGGGAATAAGGAATGGTTAATTGATGCTTAACTCCTTCAGCCTTATAGAATTATCAAATTGCCTGCAGCTGTACTTAGAACCATTATCAGTTCTTATGGCCTTCGTATTGTATCCACTTTCATTCTCTACCATGTTCTTGAATGTTTGGAATATAGCTGTAGTCTCATACTTAGCCTTTAAAAAATAAACCCAACACATTCTAGAGAAATCATCAATAAAAATGATGAAGTACCTGCTTCCATTCAATGTAGTGGTCCTCATTGTTGGTCCTCATTGGTCCACAGATATCAGAATGCACTAATTCAAGCTTAGTTGTGGCTCTCATTGACTGATATTTTGGAAATTGTAGCCTGGTTTGCTTCCCAAGTTGGCAAACATCACACACATACACACACCAACTTCATCCTTCATTTCAGGCAGATTTTCAACCAAACTGAACTCATTTAATTGCCTCAATGAATTGTAACTAATATGGCCAAAACGTTTATGCCATAAAGTAGAATTATCCAAGACAGAAATGAGTGCTTGTGTGATGATGTTTTTCCAATCAATAGGGAAATTTATGTTCTTCATTTCAACTATCATTACTTCACTTCCATTTTTGTCTAATATAGTGCAAGCATTGTCTTTAAAGATAAGTGTGTGATTTTTTTCAAGGAATTACCCAACACTAACTAAATTTTGGTCAATCTCAGGCACGTAAAGAACATCAGCAATTTGTTTCATACCTGCAGATGTCTACACTTCAATTACACCAATCCTCTTCACATCAACATAGTCTCCATAGCCAACCTTCACCCTAGATGAGTAAGCTTTGTTTAATTCAACAAAGATGCTTCAGTTTGCTGTCATGTGGTGTGTACAACCACTATCTAGCAGCCATTTACCTCCTTTGTCATTGGCTTAAATAGTAGTAAAAAGGTGTTCCTCCTGCAGATTTTGCTGGTCCTCAGCAACCTGAGCTTGTTACTGTGTATGCTTCCATTTTCTAGTTTTACACACCTTTTCCACATGGCCAAACTATTTGCAGCTCCTACACTGAACACCAGACCTATACCAATACCATTTTGGAGAATGCCCTTTCCTTTTACAATGAGGACAATGTGCAAATTTATCCTTCTTGATGCTAGTTTTGCTGCTTTCAGATTCCTTCTTTTCAGTTTGAACCTTCTTCATTACAAGGCTCATTTGAGCTTTGTACTTTCCTCTAACAAACAAGGTACATTCAATTTGTTCTTCTTGCCTCATTAACCTTCTTTGCTTTGTTGCTTGAAGGGCATTAATCAGTTCAGCCAAAGTAATTGATGAAAGATCTCTTGAATCCTCTAATGATGATATCTTGGCTTCAAACTTCTCAGGTAAGCTGATCAGAACCTTCTCCACCACTCTTTTGTTTGGCAGATCATCTTCTAACAGTCTAATATGATTTACAACTTTCATCAAGCTATCTGCAAAGTCTTTTATCACCTCAGTTTCCTTCATTTTCAAGGTCTCAAACTCCCTTCTTAAGTTAAGCACTTGCATCTGTCTAGTTCTCTCATTTCCTTGAAATTCCTCCTTGAGTCTATCCTAGGCTTCTTTTGTCATTTCACAAGTTATTATCCTTATGAAAATGGCATCTGATATTATAGACTGAATGCAGGAGAGAGCCTTGAACTTCTTGGCAACATCTTCACTATGTTGTTTGATTTGAGCAACTGTAGGGTTAGCTTTCAATGGTGGAGGTTCAATGCCTATTTCGGTTATCTCCCAAAGGTCATAAGCCTTGAGATAGGCCTTCATCTTTGTTGCCCAAAAGTTGTGATTTTCTCCATTGAAGGTTGAGGGTAGTGGTGCTGAGAAACCAGTTGATGCCATCCTCTTTTTCTATCAAACTCTGTTTTCTTCTGCTGATGGTTCTTTTTTTTTTGTTTGCTGCTCATTCTCTTCTTCTTCCCTTTTTTCAGGTCCCTTTTCTAAGAACTAGGGAGCTCTGATACCATGAAGGATTATTAATTCAAAGAGGATGAAAAAGAAAAATAAAATAAAGGAGAAAAAAATGAGCTAGATTGGCTGTGCTACTTGCTGAATATATATAAACTTTTACAATATGGTAAGTGTAAAATATCCTCCATAATTCACATACTACAAGACTACACACTTGACAGCTTTATCACCATACCTTACATAGTTTATAATTCAAGATACACTACCAAATATGTACTAGAAAAAATAGAAAATGATGACAACAAAAAGTAGGTAGGTTGACAGCCGAAATGTCATGCTACTTCAACATTACTCCCATAGTGATGCTTTAGAGACTAAGGATGAAATAATGGGAAACAAAATGAAGAGGCTATTGATCGACAATAGGAGTTTAGTATCTTCAGATCTACCTTTAATCAAATGGAGGTTGGCCCTTACTTCAGACCCATTATACAGATTTACAAGAAAGGGTATCAAACTAAGGGAAAAGATAACACTATCTATTATCATAGGGAATGTACCTAAGAATGCTAATGTGTTTTTGGACTTCTTTATATTGAATAGCAGGCCAACCTATAATGTAGTCCTCAAGAGGCTAGTGTTGAAAGAGTTGAAAGCCATAACTTTTATACATCACCTAGCCAAAAAATTTCATACCGCAGCTTCAGTGGCAATAGTAAAAGGAGACCACACACGATCGGTCTTGCTTCAAAAATTGATCCATTAAAGTACATAATGTCCAAGTCGATTCTTTTCGAAAGGATTGGAAAATGGATGCTACTATTGTCTGAGTTCGACATCAAATTTATTCCACAAAAAGCCATCAAATGACAAGCTTTAGCAGATTTCCTTGTTGATCATCCAATTCCAGTGGAATGGGAACTACAAGAAGACCTTCCGGATGAAGAAGTTCTATTTACTGAAGTCATACCATCATGGAGGCTGTACTTCGATGGGACTGCCCGAAGTTATGGTACTGAAGCAGGAGTCATCTTTATCACTCCCCATGATCTTGTTATGTCCTACTCTTTTGCGTTAATGGAGAAATGTTCAAACAACGTGGCGGAATATCAAGCCCTTATCATTGGTTTGGTGATGGAGTTAGACATTAACATCCATTAGCTGGAAGTCTTTGGAGATTCTAAATTGATAGCCAACCAACTTCTAGCCTAGTACAAATATGCATCAACACTTATGAAATGATTTGATTTGTTAAAAATCAAATTTATACCTAGGAGTGAAAATAGGGAAGTTGATGCCTTAGCTAATTTGACCGCTGTTTTAGCCAGTGCGGATGAAGATTTTTCTCACTCCATTTCAATTGCTCAAAATGTGTGCTTCTGTCATTATTACCTTGTGATATAGAAGAAACACAATAGCATTGAAGTAATCGAAGATGAGGAAAATGAAGATTGAAGATGATAATCGATTTCTTTCAACATCAAAAGCTACCGGACAATCCACTGTGGAAAACCGAAATCAAAAGGCGTGCATCCCGCTTTGTCTTTTATAAGAGAACGCTTTATCAATGATCATTTGATGGAGTTTTCCTCCGATACTTAAATATGATGAAGCAACACATGTCGTGGAAAAAGTCCACTCTGGAATCCTTCAACATCAAAAGCTACCAGACAATCCACTACGAAAAACTGAAATCAAAAGGCGTGCATCCCGCTTTGTCTTTTATAAGAGAACGCTTTATCGACGATCATTTGATGGAGTTTTCCTCCGATGCTTAAATAATGATGAAGCAACACGTGTCGTGGAAAAAGCCCACTCTGGAATCTACGGTGCTCATCAGTCTCGACCCAAACTCCATTTTCGAATAAAGATGATGGAGTACTACTGGCCGACTATGATGCAAGACTCCATGGATTATGCAAAGAAATGTGAAGTTTGCCATGTTCATGCAAATTTCACCCATCAACCTCTGGAACCATTACATCCGACAGTAGCTTTATGACCATTTGATGCATAGGGGCTTTATGTAATTGGACCCGTAACTCCAAAATCTTTAGCTGGACATTCATACATCCTCATCGGGACCGATTACTTCTCTAAGTGGGTTGAAGTCATACCATTGAAAGAAGTAAAGAAAAAAAATATTTTGGATTTCATCTGTATCCAGATCATTTGTCGATATGGGGTCTCGCGGTATATCATCACTGACAATGGAAAGCCCTTCTGCAATAGTCACATAAACAATTTATGTGCAAAATTTGGATTTAAACAATATAACTCATCCATATACAATACAGTAGCTAATGGTTTAGCAGAGACGTTCAACAAAACTCTATGCAGTCTACTAAAAATGTTGTCTCCAAATCAAAAGAGATTGACATGAAAGAATTGGTAAAGTCTTGTGGGCTTATCGAACTACTTATCGGACTCTAACATAAGGCACTCCTTATGCCTTAGTGTATGGATCTTCCTTTGGAGTGTCAAATCCCGTCACTTCGAATTGTCATCCAAGAAGGTTTGACGATAGAGGAAAATGTCCATCTTCGATTGGAGAAGCTAGAAGCTTTGGATGAGAAGAGATTAGAAGCACAAATGTACCTGAAATATTATCAAGATCGAACGACAAGGTCTTTTAATAAGAAAGTGCAATCAAGATCATTTCAAGTTGGAGATTTGGTACTTTCCGTACGCAGACCAATCACAATCACAATCACAAGAAAAATAGAAGACAAGTTCCAACCTAAATGGGATGGTCCATTTGTTGTTTCTCACGCATTCACAAATGGAGCATACAAAANCGTTGTTACTCATGTATTCACAAACGGAGCATTCAAAATCGTCGACAAAGATGGACTACAGATCAGACCTATCAATGAAAAATTTCTAAAGCGTTTTTACACGTGAAATTCTTTATTTTTATAAATTTTTCATTGTAATAAAATATAATACTCATGGCCCGCAAGAGGATAAAATGTGAACGTTCCCTCCCTAAATAAACAAAAAAAATTGTGTTCTTGTAATGAACTACATTCGACTTGATTCCGTTTGGGTACGTAGGCAGTTTGAATATAAATTTAAGTTCAGTCATAACTAATAAATTCATTCAATTTGTTTACGATTTTCTCCAGTAAAAAGAAAATACACAGGAAATGAGAAAAAGAAAAGTCCATCATAAAAAGAAAAAGAACGATGNCATTCAATTTATTTACCATTTTCTGCAGTAAAAAGAAAATACACAAGAAATGAAAAAAAAAGTTTATCATAAAATAAGAAAAAGAACAATGACAAATCAAAATTTATATGAACTTAAAAGAAGATCTAAAAGTCTCGACTTTATCACTCTCCATTAATCACTTGTAGGAAACTATCTTCAACGATCTTCCTTTTCTGGTCAATGGATGCTGCGCTAGAGGCATCTCTGGTCTACAATTTTTCTAATGCAGCCTTTGCAGTTTCAAGCATACTATTTTGTTCATGACGGGTTTGAAGTTCATCATGGAGTCTGTCCAACTCAGAAGTTAGCTCACTAATTTTATCTTCCAATGAAGAACACATGGAATCCTCCGCTTCCAGCTGAATATTCAAAGGCTTCAACTGCTCAGCCTTTTCTTCGATGGTTGGACACTCTAAGTGTTGCTTTCTTTCAGATAAATAAATGTCAACTTCTTTAAAAAACACGTCCATGCATTTCATCAAAGGTGCTGGATCTTTACAAAATGAGCTGGTAATCACGTTTTTAAGAATTACATTATCTTTGTCCCACCAAGATGGAATGTTGGAAAATCCATGCTTCAGGACGTCCCTAAAACACTTCTGAAGATAATTTGTCATGGCTTCTTGCAAAATAACCTTCAAGTAAGAAGACTCTTAAGTTATCCCAAGCGGGGGACCAAGCATGGAAGAACATATTGGAGCTACCCAATGATTATTTATTTCTAAAGGCGGAATGTTAACTAAAGCCAATGAAGGTGGAGTAGTTGGAATATCTTAATTGATCTCTGAAATGTTAACTCTCACAGTCTCAGAATTCACTTCATCTTCATTTTGGAAATTATCTATGTTGAACGCCGAAATACCTTTGGTACTCGGGTATTTGCAAGGTGGTCCGTGAATATCAAGAGTACCACTTATTCCTTGAAGTACACCAATTCTCCCATCATTCTCGCCAGTCTGATCTTACGAAGAGTTTGGATTCATAGAGAAATTCAATCCTTCAGGAACGCTTCGAAAATCTACAAAAAAATGGAGATATTAAAAAATAAGAGAAAAGAAGAGATAAAAAAGGGGCCTACCCGCGTTCTGTATTCTAGGCAACATATTTAAAAATTTGCCATCTGATGGTGTATTTGGGAGACTGATGTTAATGTGAGAAAATTCAACGTTACCTTTTGAAGGATTTGTGATAGTTTGAAGAGCGTAACCAAAAAAGCTAGCGGTTCAAGCATATTAAGAAAAAATAGTAATAAAATAATATACCTGATCGCTAGAACTTTCATCTCCTCGAGTTAGAGTCTTTCTAGGTGCATGTGATGCTCGATCTCTAGGACTACTGTGGTTTGGAATTAAAACTAATTCAGACATCTTATCAGCAGGCTCGAGGTGGAAGAAAACTTTGTTGAAGGAACTTTAATTTTAATCCTCCTAGTGCCTCTTTCGTTCCGAATGTCCAATTCCCTTTTTCGAGAAATATCTTCAGTAATGATATGTGGAAGACTTAACATTTTGACTATGATCCTGTTCAGAACCGGATTGAGAACAAAGTCACGACTCTCATTAGAAGATAAAACCTGCACTTGAACCTTTGTCAGGATCGGAAACACTCGATTATTCTACCAAATTTGGTATATTCTGCATCAACATTTTGATGTGTATCCTTCACATACTTTGTAATATAAAATGCAGATCCACCTATTGTTTGAGTCAAAGACAACCAGACGTAATATATATCGCCTACATTGAGAACAATATCCAACTTTCTTGGTGAACCAGGAAGTTTTTGTCTAAAGCCAAACTGTCTCCCGGACCTGTAAGGATTATATGCCTCAAGTAAGAATGAAATGGGAGTTTCCTCGATGATAAGAAGCAAATCTAAATCAAATACTCATCATAAATTCTGAGGTATCTACCGACCTTGGTAGGTCATCCACTCGTACATCGGGATGGATTCCAGCAAAAGTTATTGGCATCCATCATTCCACAGATAAGGTCCCGACAATCAAAAATATTTTTCTTCCAATATTGGAAAGTATTTAAGGTGCCAGCATATCTCCAGATTATAGGATGAGTATAACTCTTGTCCACATGAACATAAATACCTCGGACAAAATATTTAGCAACCCAAGCATAAAGAATATGTCCAGGAAATGAATGTGAAATCGAGCCAATGTCCAGGTTTGATTGATAATTCAATGTCCGTGTAAGTCCTCTTTAAATACTCGCTAATATGGGAGGAACTAGGCTGTAAGTACCCACCTGCAATTTTAGAAGGCACTTTAAAAGTCCTAACTCTCATACACTCATCCCCAGATGGAAGAACGAAACGACAAAGCCACAAGGAGAGATAATCTACTATTTCTAATTCCCCTTCTTCTATAGACAAAGATATTGGCAA
Organism: Fraxinus anomala; assembly: GCA_903798345.1. NCBI lineage: Eukaryota > Viridiplantae > Streptophyta > Magnoliopsida > Lamiales > Oleaceae > Fraxinus > Fraxinus anomala. The sequence continues at coordinate 5,875 of CAIGRN010183269.1, read as the reverse complement.
ATCGCTACAAAGACTTCGGTCTCTACGGAAAATATCTCTTGGCTTGTCTACGTCCACGAGTTTCCATATTTAAAGCTCTTTGATGGCGCCTCTTGAATGGATTTAGACTCATAGCATTCTTCTAATTTCCGTGTTGTCGAGGATTCTGGGCAAAACCATCTCGCGAAACCAAAAATTAATCCATTCTTCGTAAATAACGCAATCAGATTCATTTGCATTCGCAATCAGTGCAAAAATATTAAAGAGGTACAAGACAGGACTTGAAATGTTGATCTGTCAGCTCTGAAAGTCTTGGGACTACTTCCTCATAGCATTGTCCCCCGATCAAAAGTCCAGTTATCTCGTAAATGTCCCAAAGAGAAATGCCGATTTCACCACAAGCGATCACAAAAGTGTTGGTATCTGGACACCAAACCTCACAAAGAGCTCTGTAGATAGAATTTGGGCGATGATAATCCTTCGTAGCAGAGCTGACTGCAGAAGCTAACTGGCAAAGATTCCTCTTGTGAAGAAGTTTCTGGACCCATGAAGACCATTCTATGATAATCCCTCGTAGCAGAGCTGGCTACAAAAGTTAACTAGCAAAGATTCCTCTTGAGCAAAATATTCTGGACCCATGAAGACCATTCCCAAAATTGTGGAAGAAAAGAAATTTATCTACGACTGGCAAACGTACTTCTCCATCGTACTTCTTTCTTATCAATCCTCTTACAAATTACTCCATACTTTGGGAATGATGAGGCGGAAGGCACAAAAATGGAAGATGACTACTAGATCTGATGGACGTGGCAGCTTCTAAATTCTCATGACATTCACTGATAATGGGTATATGCAACTCCGACAAAGGCTCCAAGAGTTTAGGAGAAGGATCTGTAGTTGGCTTATGGATGCTAAGTTTAAGTTCACCTCGTATGTCAGGCTGGGCGTGGTACTTCACATTAGTATATTTGAAATGAAGATAACTTTTGTCTTGACTTTTAAGCTCGACAATTTTTCAGAATACACTCTATTATTAGAGATTGTCTCAGCCATTCCTAAAAAAAGGGGGAAAAAGTTAGCAAAAAATAAATAAATTAACGGGCTGTAAATATTTTAAGTTCATTTATTTTCCAAATCACGAGTCTCCCAAATATGTAAATGTTCTCCAAAATAAAGTGTCTTGGACAGTCGAAGGAGTCAGTCCTTGGTCCCAAATACAAAGTATCTTGGACGGTCGAAAGAGCCGGTCCTTGATCCCAAACATAAAGTGCCTTGGATGACGAAAATGTGGCAATCATTGGTCCTCAATGTGAATGAAAAATGTTTGCAGATATTTTCTAAACCCGTAAAAATAATCGCAGCATAAAATTTTACTCTATACCAAGAAAATTTCGAATCTCAAAATGTTTGACTTATTCCAAAAGTTGAATCCCTGAAAATAAAAATGAAGAATGTTAGTTTCATACTTAAAAAAAAATTATTCACTTACCGACACTGTTCACGTTATTTAAAAAAATGTGAAAACTGGCAGAAAGAGAAGAAAGAAAGAGAGAAGAGAAAGAAAGAGAGAGAGAGAGAGAGAGAGAGAAGAAAGAGATTGAGAGAAAAGAAAGAAAGAAAGAAAGAGACAAGAGAAAGAGAGAAAAAGAGAGAAAAAGAAAAGAGAGAAAAAAGAAGCATAAATCTTGTTTTAACTTTGTTTACAAGTTAAACCTGTTGGTCTCTAAACCTCATAATTCATTCATATAAATAGGTAGGCATCGGGCTTCCCTTAATCCCAACTTATCATAAAATATAAAAAACATATTTAAAATCAAATGAATAAATCATCGAATAACTGTTACGTTAAAATAATAATAATAACAAATAAATTAAATGATAAATGAAATCGAAAATCAAGATTAATTAATTAATTAATAAATCTGGAGGGAGCATCTGTAGACATTAAAAAAAAATAATGGGTTTGATCAATTTAAATAACTAGCCAAATTTAGTTTACCGAATTAAAACATATTAAGGCCCATAAAATTTTAAAGGCCCATCCCACTATTTTAAAATCCACAATTATTCAATTATAATTATTATAATTGAATTAATTGAATGGTTACCAAAATTGGTCACGAATTTTCCCTATAATAGGGTCAAATGTTCATAAAAAAGGCGAAAGTGTAGAAGCAAATCACGAAGTGATAATACAATTATTCAATTATAATTGAATTAATTGAGTGGTTACTAAAATTGATCATAAATTTTCCCTATAAATAGGACCAAGGTCCATTACGAAAAAAGGAAAAAAGGGTGAAAGTGTAGAAGCAAATCTCGAAGTGCTGTAGAAATTTCAAAGTCGGAGGAAGAGAAGAAATCATTTCAACTTCAGGTTCGACGAATACGAAGAAGATCAAATTTTTTTTTTCAAATCAAGTAAATCTTACAATTATTCAATTATAATTGAATTAATTGAGTGGTTACTAAAATTGATCATAAATTTTCCCTATAAATAGGACCAAGGTCCATTACGAAAAAAGGAAAAAAGGGTGAAAGTGTAGAAGCAAATCTCGAAGTGCTGCAGAAATTTCAAAGTCGGAGGAAGAGAAGAAATCATTTCAACTTCAGGTTCGACGAATACGAAGAAGATCAAATTTTTTTTTCAAATCAAGTAAATCTNTTCTATAAATAGAGTCAAAGGTTCAAGGAGAAAGGGGGGAAAAGGCACGAGTGCAGAAGAAAATTACGAAGTGCTGAAGAAATTTTCCAACTTCAAGTCCGTCGAATACAAAGAAGATTAAAATTTTTTTCAAATCAAGCAAACTCAAGAAGATCAAAATCTTCTTCGAATTAAATCAAGACCAAATCCAAAGTTTCGGAGTGCAAATTCAAGCTCCGAAATACAAGCGTCGAATAAGTCAAGTCATCGACAATCAAATTCTCGACAAATCTCGAAACCAAGGATTCAAGCGACGTTGTCCCTCGTCTTCAAACATCAAGATCATTAATCAGAAGATTTTTGCAATTTTACAATTACAAGAAGATTCCTATCCATTTGTATTTATTAAAAATACAATTTGTAACGATTTCTGTATTTTAATACGCGAAATTCGTCGTACAGACCTTTAGTGGTTGGAATTCATAATGTGTATTTAACTTAGAGCTAAAGACACGTGTTTTAGGTGCTTTCTCTTTGCAATGATTCTTTCTTCAAGAACCAGGCTTTTCTTTAAAGTTCTGCTTTCGATGACCTTTCCCACAAGGATGTTCGTGATTATAGTGTCAAATGTTTCACATACGGTGCCAATCTGTTGACCTTTAAAAATGTACCAATAAGGTGGCCAACAAATCCCAAAGGTTCTTACATCCATGCAAGCTAGATTCTTGCACACTTGGACAAACCGTTAGGCACACGTGGCCTTCCTCGGAAGGGATGGAGTTGGCCGCGCGCATTCCAACGGTCAAATCAGTTCAAGAAATATTTATGAGTGTATGAAAGCTTTAAACGTGAGCCTCCAATGAAAATGGTGGTCAACTTTGGTGGTGAATGAGTTAAATGTATGGCAAGAATATACATTCGAGAGTCTGAATTTGCATTACCTTTGAATGGCACGTTTGAGCTTTTATATTTAGGCAGGGTGAATAGAAGCAATTGGATGATGATAAACGTGGCTCCACTCAAATGATTGACCTTTCTAATAATAGGTATCAATCAATCACATCCTTAAATGCTAGTACTACTTTTGGTACTCACATGGCCTAGCCTGCGGCTTAGACTTGACCAAATAAGTTTGTGGCGGCGACGATAGCAGTGAATTGTCTTGTCATTTATGTGGCACAAGATCTGCTCAAGATTCTTGTCACTGCCTCACCGTGGATTGGTTCTTGCCATGGGGTTCGCGTGCAATGGGGTCGGCCAACCTCTTCTACATGGGTTGCTCAAACTTCTTGAAGAGGGTCATCCGTGAGGAGCTGGGTCGTCTCTGTCAATGTACGAAACGTGGGGCCCCCGAATATAAACTAATTGCGGCCACGTGTGGGTCCTAGTTTCGCGATGTGTAACACTAACATTTCGCAGTTGTACCATCTCTTGTAGCATTAGCTGAATTTAACATGTAATTATATTAGTTCTATTGCGGTACTTTTTTGGATGAAGAAAAAGAATTTTATGTTCGTGTCCAGAAGATACATGGAATCGTAACTATAAAATTTCTATCTTAATTAAAATTCGCCTGCGTCAAAAATATTTCGTATCCTCAGCTAAAACTTTGTGGTACCCCAGAACCCCATCGATAAGGATAATTCGATCAATTTTCATAAATTTCTGTGATCATAAGTTTGCGTCTCAAATGTCAAGGCAAGTTTTGTGCAGATGATTGCAAAATTTGGGATTGTCTCTAGTTTTATCTCACAACACTGTTGTGTTGTATAACCTTAAATAATCTTCATGTCAATTTTCATCGAAAAATTATTTCCTCGTCGAATAGTTTGATTTTTGTCGCTAACCTTTTCAATCCTCCTTCGAAATTTTCATATCTTCACTACACACTTACGAATCTGTTTATTAGTTTCATCATTCCTTCTGTGAATTGGTAACTTGGTCAGCTATAAATAACGGGAAGCTTGAGCTCCCTTTAGAAAACCACAATGTATCCACAACCCTACTTAGAAGCCTATTTTAGCTCTACGATCCTTGAGACGTAACAGTTTTGTTTCGTCGCTTATTTAAGCCGAGTTCGTGAACCCTAAGATTTTCATCTTTCTTCCTCCTTAGACATCGGCTCTTTTATAGGGAATCTTGAATATTATTTCATGCCTAAATATATATGTGATGCAGATTGATGTACTGGAGGTTGATGGTGAATACTATGGTATGTGTGCACCCTATATATTTTTGAATACTAACATTTTAGATTGTTCTGTCTGATAATGCTACATCCTTGTTCCTCTCACTTTGATTTCACTACTGTGTTGCATCTCTTCAGGTTTTTTGGGCTGTCACCGATGTGAGGCTCACCAGCAGCTAGGGCTCTCAACCATCCGTTGCAAAGTTCGTGTGGGGGGGGGGGGGGGGGGGGNGGGGGGGGGGGGGGGGGGGGGGGGGGGGAACAAAAGAAACTTTGAGGTCCTTCACCTCTAAATCTCCCCTTTCTCATTTGTCATCTAGATTTCAGGTTACTGGGTAATTATGTTGTTTAACCGAGTTATCTATTATGCAGGCATCACCTCCGATGAATCTTGTGAATATGTCCAGATCATTACATCAACGACAACGAGAGTAAGCAGTTCCATTGCTCGGTGACCTTTGTTGTAAACGCATAGCAGCTTAGAGACTTGAGGAATGGGCTTATGTAGTTGCATGCTAAAGTATTAAACTGCTTATGACCAAATACATGAGCACTTTACGAAATATCTTCTGCATATGAACAATAATGCTGCAGCACCTGCAGATTGTTCTAGCATGTATAGTTAATTTACAAAATACTCGAACAGAAATGATATGTTAACAGTTGAATTCCTCTGTTGTGAGTAAATAAAACTGATAATTGCATGTTGATATTAAATTACAGAATTAGAATTTAGATGTGCTTTTGTAGTTTTCACAAAACAATGGACCTTGGGCAGTCCGCAAGACAACTCATTTTTTCCTGACTGCTAGAAAAAGCTCAAAAAAAATCTCAATGAAACTTTCCTGAGTCCACGGTTGACGTACTTAGTAGTGGAAAATCTGAGATAGCACTCAAGGCTCTCATAAGCCAGAAGCAAGCTGTAGTAACTTCCCCGAATTGTGAAGTGCTTGATACAGTTAAATCTTTGAAGGGCCCCTTCTAGCTAACAGACACTTCAGTGAATTCAAACCAGCTCATTCTGCCTTTTCCCGTGACCTTTAAGGTGTTATGCCAGGAATTTG
>CAIGRN010183267.1:0-10286 GCA_903798345.1 Fraxinus anomala | reverse complement strand
CAAGATTTAGTTCTTCATGAGTTTCTTGAGCAAAAATAGATAAAGAATGATGAATAATGAGGAATGGCCGTTCTGGGATGTTCTGGGTTGTATTTAGAGTTGAAAAGTCTAGAAAGAAGTTGTTTCCATAAGAGTTTGTCGTAAATTAGGAAACTGGAAATCGTGCCTCAGAAATACTCAATGTGACTGCATAGTTATAGGTGATGTGGTCACATAGAAGGCTAGAATTGGCCACTGAAAGTCGCTGAAGGGTTCAATGCGACTGCATAGAAATAACCCTATGCGACCGCATAGGTTTAGAGTTTTTTCACTAGATAGTTTTCAGTATTTTTGTCATAACATTTTTTCCCAATATCTGATTGAGACGATTCAAGATTAGTTAGAAAGCTAACTTAAAGGGATACAACTTTGCTTCAGATATCATCTTCGAATTCGATAGTTTTTCATATCAAAAACTGGTCTCAATGTGAGGCTAAAAATCGGTTCAAAACTTTTCAGCTTGATAGTTGATATGTTATAGTTCTTTGATTATATTTCATCCATTTGGCTTCTTTCCTCATCTAATTGATATCTAACACTCTCAAATCTTTATATCTTCATTTTTCCTTCCAAGCCATCTTTTGGATATTTGCAATTTGGTCCTTGAACTTTTATTTTCAACCACTTTGGCCATTTTCACTTATTTCCTCAAATTTTCACCGTTTTCATCCATTTGCAACCTAAATCAAAATATAAGGGTACTTAGTGTATTTAGGTGTCAAATAATCACATAAATACAACAGATAAGAGGAGAAAATCATGTTATTTTACACTTTTATCAGGTTGCTACAAAAGAAAAGNATCCATTTGGAACCTAAATCAAAATATAAGGGTACTTAGTGCATTTAGGCATCAATTTATCGTAACAATGTAAGTATTAATGAATGAAAAACCTAACAATTTGTGTCATTATCAGCATGCTAATCTGTCCAACATCGATCAATGAATGAAGTAGAAAGTGATCTTTTTTAGTTGCTTTGTTAAGCTTTCTAAAATTAATACAAACACCCTCCAACCCATCATTATTCTTGTAGGAATCAGCTCGTTGTTGTCGTTCTTGACTACTGTCATCCTACCTTTCTTTGGCACCACCTGTACTGGACAAACCCATGCACTATCTGAAATAGCAAATATGATCCCTGCCTTTCGTAGCTTTAGTATCTCTATTCTCACCACTTTTTTATAGCTGGATTCATTCTCCTTTGATGCTCAATACACAATTTGTAAGAGTCTTCCTTGAGAATATTATGATGCAAAATGACCTTGTGTTCTCTCAATACTTTCATTAATTTGTCCTCTTAATCTTTTGTAAGTAAGGAAGAAATAATAATAGGAGATGTAAAATTCTCCTCCAAGAGCGTATATCGAAGGTGTTTTGGAAGTTGCTTCAATTCAAATTTACTGCTTCCATTCATTTGTTGTCATCTGAACCTACTGACTAATGGATATCTTCACTCTATGATGTATTATCTTCATTTGGCGAAGATTCAAGAGACCATATGCAATCAACTAAGTCTTTGCTTCCTATGTACTCTCCAAAAGTGTCAATGTCATCATTTGTTGCACTAAACATCATACAATGCTCCATGGGGTCCTTAATGAATACTTTCTCTTTCTTCACGGCACAATCGATAAAGTTAGTTCTATTGCAAGTATTGGTGTCATCTAGAAATTTCATTGCCCGGTAGATATTAAAGATCACTTTTTCTTCATTCACTCTCAATGTCAGCTGCCCTCCTTGTAATCGATTAGGGCTCTTCTGATTGCTAAAAATGGCCTTCCTAGGATAAGTGGAATCTCCTGATCTTCTTCCATATTGAAAACCATGAAAGGTATGTGAGGGATCTATCAACTAATTACAGATTAACCTTTACCAAAATGTCTTCAATAATTTCTTGTGGGTATGTGAGGGATCTATCAACTAATTACAGATTAACCGTTGTTGGTTTTATTTCCCCAAGGCCTAACTTTTTGATAACCGACAAGGGCATCAAGTTGATGCTTCCTCCAAGATCACAAAGAGCTTTATCAAAAGATGAGCCTCGAATAGTGCAAGGAATAGTGAAGCTACCTGGGTGTTTTCTTTTCTGAGGGAGCTTCTTTTGAAGAACAGCACCACATTCATCTATCAACTCCACTGTCTCATATTTTTCCAACTTTCTCTTTTTTGAAATCACATCTTTCATAAACTTAATGTAGTTTGGCATCCATTCCAAGGATATGCAAATGGGATATTAATGTGAATTTTCTTAAAAATGTCCAAGAACTCAGCAAATTGTGCATCAAACTTCTTCTTTTGGAATATGTGGAAACAGAAGTGTTAGCTTGATGATTGGTGGGTTATCAGGAAATGATATAGAATTAGGCTTGTAATCCTTCTTTGTTTCGTCATAGTGATTCTCTTATTCTGCGGCTATCCGTTCTTCCTTCAGATCAGGTGAACTGTAATGACCCATATTTTGTATAGAACTAAATATGAATCGTTACCAAAATTATTGGATAACATTGTAACAATAAGTAATTTAACGTGTTGAATAGCCAACTAAAAAATTAAAAAAAATGGAAATGAGCAGCGGAAGATCACACGACTATATAAATCAATTAATTTCAAACTTCTAATTAAAAGTGCAAGCTAAACCTATCCATATACAAATAAACGTACGAGAATTAAATTTTGAAATAATGTATGTTGCAATTAAATTTAAAATGAACAAAGTTACGAGCTAAATATTATATTTTCGTCCAGCGAAATGAGGCACAACCACAACATCGAACCACCACACTCCGACACGACCTATACTAACCCGTGAGGAGTAGGAGAAAAGAGGTGAGTACATGGGAATACTCAGTCTGATATAAAAATAATGGTGCAATCTCGAGTAAAAGATTTAAAACATGTGTCAAAATATCATACCGTCATCATATCTTTAGAAACCGGTAAGAGCGTAATAAATATCATATCTTTGGTACCGGATAGCCATAACATGTATATCATATCTTTAAACTTTCATAAGCATAATAATTCAACAACATGAAAATAAACAATTTAAAAGGGATAAAAACAACTGCACCTCGTTATCCTACCTTGCTAGATTTCTTAAAATTGGAAGACAAAGTAAAAGAAATCACGTTCACTTAATTCTTTCTGCCTCTACCTTGTTTTTGCATATACATACAGTATAGAAATTTATTGCTTATATTATATAATAAATTCTATAGAAAATGGGAATAAGGGTGTTGGGTTTCGTGTAGAAGAAAGCATTTTTCAAGTACACATCTCTATCATTTGATATGAGATTTCTCAACCAACACATCATGGGACATGTGGCAAGCTATGAAATTTTTACATTAAAATATAAAGATAATAAATAAAAAAACTACTTGATAACTCCTTTAACAAATTCCTACATGTGGTGTACTATAAAACAAATCTTTATATAATAATAATAAAAAATCAATTAACCACTTACCAACTCTACATTTGTCATTCATATATACTAAACTCATTAATTAACTAAACTAAATTACAATTTAGGGCAATATCTTTCGATCTCGATAACTTGGGCCTCGTTTATTCGAATTAACTTTTTCTCGAGCCTAATATTCATAATTAATTACGATCTATCCAACGAGCCCAATATCCATTTATTTATCATAGCTCCATTAATATCCAAATATTTGACTTTTATAAAAATAATTTAATATATAATATACATATATCACTTTAGTCCCTAACATTCCAAAATATTAAAATATAGTATATATATAAAAAATTCTATTTTATGAAAAAAATTCGGGATTTTACAATCTCCTCTCCTTAAAATATTTTTGTCCTCGAAAATTACCTTGGCTAATCGAAGAGTTCCAGATACTTGATTTTAAGTTCTTCTTCATTTTTCCAAGTTGACTCGTCAAATCCATGATTTCGCCATTGAGCCTTGACCAGGAGGACTTCTTTATTTCTGAGTTGATGCACTATTCTATCCAAAATTATCATCGAAATTTCTTCATATGATAAGTCTTTTTATACCCCCAATGTATGATAACCCACACATGATTGGGATCATGAACATATTTTCTGAGCATCGAAACATAGAACACGTTATGTATTGCTGCAAGTTCAGGGGGTAAGGTAAGTCGATAAGCTACAACTCCAATCCTTTCAAGAATTTCAAAAGGTCTGATAAATCGTGATCTCAACTTTCCAATTTTACCAAATCTCAATATGCCTTTCATTGGTGCTACTTTAAAAAAAACTGTCACCAACTTGAAATTTCAAATCCTTTCTTCTACGATTAGCATAACTTTTCTATCGGTCTTGTGCTGTTTTTATTCTTGCTCTAATCTTATCAACCACCATAACTGTTCATTCAATAATTTCAGGACCCAAAATTCTATTCTCTCCGACCTCATCCCAATGAATAGGGGATCTGCACTTCCTACCATAAAAAGCTTCATATAGGGCCATGCCTATAGTAGCCTGAAAGCTATTGTTGTAAGCAAACTCCACTAACGACAGATGTGTTTCCTAACTACCGTCAAGGTCCAAAACACATGCCCTCAACATATCTTCAAGAGTTTGAATGGTTCTTTTCGATTGTCCATCCGTCTATGGGTGATAAGCAGTGCTAAATTTCAATTTCGTCCCCATGGCTCCTTGTAAGCTTTTCCAAAATTTCGATGTAAACCATAGGTCTCTATATGAAACAATGGTTACTGAAACTCCATGCAATCTGACTATCTCTCTAATACATAATTGTGTGAGCTGTTCCATATTAAAATTTACTTTGATTGGCAGAATATGGGCAGACTTCATCCAACGATCAACCACCACCCAAATAATACATTTTTCTATAAACAGACCAATTCGTCTCTTCATGTTTTTCCACCAAAATGTATTTCGGAGATCTCGATACATTTTTGTACTGCTGGATGTGCAGCATAAGGGATGGAATAAGCCTCTTCCAATATCTCATTTCTTATACTTTCATCTTTGGGTACATATAACCTTCCTCTAAAAGTCAGCGCATTATCTGCAGATACTTCAAACCCCTATACATTTGTTTGAACCAACATCAGCCTTAATTTTTAGTAGGAATGGATCATTATCGTGTGCTTCCTTGATTCGATCCTGAAGAATAGGTTGAATTTTAAATGCTTTTATTCTCGTTGTAGCCTGAGTCGGTGGCGTGATAACTTCTAATCTCAGTTTCTCAAAGTCCTTTATCAAGTGTTCCTGCACTGTGGGTAAAAACGCTAACTGTGATCCTGTCTTCCTGCTTAGAGCATCTGCAACTATATTAGCTTTACTGGGATGGTAAAGAATGGTACAGTCATAATCTTTCACTAACTCCAACCATCTTCTATGTCTCATATTCAGTTCCTTCTGCGTGAAGAAGTACTTGAGACTTTTGTGGTCTGTATAGATTTCACACTTCCCACCATAGAGATAATGACGCCATATCTTGAAGGCATGAACTATTGCTGCAAGCTCCAAGTCATTCGTTGGATAGTTCTGTTCATACACAACTAATACATAAATGACTCCAAGAAAAGATCTCACCACAATTACCATACCCCATTCCGTGTAGTTCGTATCTAGAAATACATCTCTCCTCTCATCGCCAACTATGCTCACTATATTGGCCACTACTCATGCCTAACTAGTAAATCTCTAAAGATCTTAAGTCCATGGGATGTTCATCTAACACTACCTCACCTAATAAAGGTGATAACATTGTCACTCTTTCACTCTACTCGATCAAAATTCTAATAGAATCAAGATTCCAAGACATTTAATCACATCACCTCTCGTGATCTAAATTTCATTTCTATGCAACCTTGTACATATCAACAATGCATCATCATACATCTATACATCTATACGCCCAGGGTCAAGCCTTACAATAGTAATCCTAACTACTATGCATGTAGCACGATACACACATTGACATGATCACTCTAAAATTCATGCAAATTTACACATCAAACATAATGAAATGTAACATAAAATAATGCACTAGAATCAAGCAATCACTCATGGACATGGGATTCTTCACAGATGCAAATACAGTAATAGCCACAATAGAGTATATCATCAATAAACCTCACTTAAATCATAATTAGACTCAATTGCAACGTTCCCCTCACCTATCACGTTTTCTTTCTGCGTACTTTTACTTCTAGGACAATCTCTTACTGCAGCTATAACATCGCTTACCATTCGTTCCCGACCTCGACTTATCCCAACTTCCACCCTTCTTTTTAACACCCTTATCACTCGAGTCACCACTATCTTGATTTTCTCGATTCCCACCATGCCAACCTAAGGTCTACCTCTCATCATGCGAACCTCACACTATTTCTCCCTTATTTTTCAACTCTCAACTCCATATCCTTACTTATTAAGGAGTCTATAACAATATAAGGTGTTAAAGTGTCCCTTTCATATTTAATAACATTTTTCACATCTTTATAAGCATTGGGAATAGCATTGAACAAGATAATGGCCTTAAACTATTTAGACACTTTTTTTTACCACTGTTTGTAATAGCTTGAACCAATTTGTCAAAGATATCTAGATTGTTGTCCAAATCTTTGGGGTCAATTTTGAAACTAAAAAAATGTCAAGTAGAAAAAGCAAATTTGGGGTGAATAAATAAATGTCATCCAATTTTTTCCGAAGCTTTTGCGTAGAATCTGGTCTACAAATTTTTCTTAAAATAGCATCAAAAGGTCTAAAATAATAGAAGTATAAGTAATTCATTATTTTCACTTATTCTCATCTTCAGTTAAAGTTACAAGAAATTTTCTCTCAATCACTTTAGCAATTTTTTGTTGAAAAAGAATACTTGTTATCCTTTGTTGTCAAATCGAAAAATCATATTTGCTATTAAAAACACCCAACTTAAAACTTCTTGTCATTTTTACCCCCAACAAATGTACAAAATATAGAGTACAAATAAGAAACAACTGCAAGTACACGCACAATTCACACAGAAATAGCTAGTTAAACTTTCCTAAGATCACAATATACATTGTTTTAGATTTCCAGAGTTTCGAAAAGATTCACGATTTTAGATCAAGGGAATGATCAAAAGGTAAAATCCAGGTAATAATTCTAAAGAATAATCAACGCAACAAAAATTAACAAAAAAATCTAAAGCACAATCACGAAGAATTTAAGATATGAATTAGAAAATAACAACCTAGGTCTAGTAATAGATAATAATTACCCCCAACGGTAATCTCAAACCTAATGGTCAACCCATAAGATGGCTTGTTAGTGTGGAAATTTAAAAGTCATATGCTAAATTATCAAACGGACCAATATATCGATCTGTAAATGAAGAGAGATGCAAATTTTACAACTTTAGTACCACACTTTTTACCCTCAAGCTTAAGAAAATGTAGCAACACAATCAGCCAAAATTCATAATCGAACATCCAAGGGAAAAACATTCAAAAATCACCGTATTGCCCGAAACAGAAACTGCCTCTTTGGACCTCCATCGAAAAATCACCCACAGGTCCTCTGCCCCTCCTCGGCTTTTGCGTGTCGGCTTACGCGTCATCGCCCTTGGTGGGTCACACTCCTCTTGTCCATCTTTACCTCAACGTTAGGTGCAAGCTGTGCCGGTCCTGTGGCGAGGCAAATGAGGACTGCGCCTCAGGCCCAAAATCGGAGAGGGCATATTTTTGGCCCACTTTTTTATTTTTTTTATTAAGGAAGAAAAGGGGCAATTTGTTTTCATTCTTACCTCCTGCTTGACATCGCGACTGATGACTCCTCCAACTCCAACCGGACCGACGACCAGGCGATGATGTCGTTTCCTTCGGTGGCTTCTTCTCTTCTTCTTCTTCTTCCCTTCCATTCCCTTTCCTATTTGTTTCTTTAAAAAATTTGTCAAATCACAACAAGAGAGAACAAATATGTCAATATGAAATTTGTTCTGATTGCTAATGTTTTTGAGAATGGGAAAAATAACTTATTCGCTTCAGCCTTGCTTTTTCTAGTCAGTAACTCATATTCTTCTAGTTTGTTCTACTACAATTTCATTTATTTCAATTTCTTGATTCAATAAAAAGAATTTATCGAAGTTTGAAATTCAGAGGCTAGTAATTTTTATTTTTGAAAAAGTTTCACTTGAATCAAACATTTGATGTTATCCATTGGGATTTATGAGTTTAGCTTTCTACTAAGCTTCCATAGACCTTTGTTGGGAAACAAATTAGCATTTTCTTTGTGTTAAGACCCCATGGGAAAGCTTCTAGATCGTGGGTTTTTTAAAACATATTAGTATTTTCTCTGTTTTCATTAATAATTGAGATCATTATATATAAACACGCTTTAGCATTCATTGTGATAATGTTGTGATAATATTGTGTCCTTCAATAACTGACCTATATGCACAATAGCTGGTAGCACTAAACATATTATGAATTGTTTTGCAGGAAAAGCAGGAGGTTATTATTGAACATATGAGTAGAAACAAGCGGAAATGTATTACCACTGGCACTGTGAAAGGCCTAGAGCTTTTTGGTAAGAAATATGTTGCATCTGATTCTAAATTGCATCTATTATGTTTTTGATGTAATCTTCACATTCCAAATGTTGGTGGTTAATGTTAAATATTTATTTTAAGTTTGTGAGTTGTGGCGGTAGAATTCTCAAGGGTGTCGTACTGTGATTTCATAATTTTTCTTGAAATTCTACTTCTTAGGTAAGCGACGACTTGCCCTAAATTGTTATTGAATATATTGAAAATATTTGAAACATTGTCGGCTTATATAATTGCGACATGGTCGGCTTATATGATTGGTTATTGTAGGATCAATTGTATTGGCGCACATAGTAACTATATTGAAAATTTTAATTGTGAGATGATTGAGATTGGTTAATCATTGGACATTAGATATAATTCATGCACTATGCCTAAGGTTAATGATTGAGATATTTGTTTGTTGTTTTACTGTTAAGTTTTAAGTTACCAATAGTTGCATAATACACTGTTGGATTTTGCATTTACGTTGATTTTGGAGGGCCTAATTTATGGAGTTCGTCTCGGGCCCCGAAAATCACAAAATCGGCCCTGGTTGTGACTTGTCATGTAAGCAAGTTCCTATTTAACCCTATTTGAGCCATATATTTTTTTTTTTTCATTTTTATTTTTTAACTCATTTTCAACCACGCATTTTTCAATAAAATAATATTTTTCATCACATCAATAATTTCTTTTTCAACCACATATTTTCTATCAATCTACTATTCCAAAATAATGTGGCTCAAACACACCCTAAGCTCTATTTTTTTTTTAAAACTCATTTTCAACCACATATTCTCCCATAAAATAATTTTGTACGTAAATCCAAAACTTTTCCTATTTTTAATCACACATTCTCCAAAAAATCATTATTTCAAACTGTGCAAGTATTTATTCACATTGAGGCTGATAATGTGCGTCTTTGTTCGGCAGACATGCTGAAGAGGCAAATAAAGAGAGCATAATTTGAGTAATAAATGAAAGTTATATACAATGTTGGTGCTCCTAATTTACAAGATTGAACCTACTTTTGCATAAGCCACTCTCTCAGGTAGGATAAACGTTGCACACAACTTCAATTTTCCAGGAGCTACAATCCCAACCCTGCGCATCTGTACCTCAAAGGCAACATCTGGCAGTGCAATTCTAATTCGCTATTTATGAAATAGCATTAAAAAGAAAAATATATGAATATTATTGACTGATGCATGAAAAGAGCCATCTGGAAATAACGATTCAATTAATCTGATAGCAGAAAAAGAACAATACCTCGTGAAAGTCGAATTCTGGATCCTGAGCTTTAGAGAACCCATAAACATAAATTCTAGGCAGGGTCCTTTGTTTATCTGTGTGGTTTCTTTAGAATATTCCCTTGCATACATCTGCAGCCATTGACATATCATAGCAGAAAAGGCGTATAACGTGTTGCTACAGGTTCATTATCAGGGATATGGAAACTCGGACCATCGCTAATGAAGTATCAATATAAGAATTAAGATAATGTTTGCAGGCAGCGAATGAAGGAAATGGAATCCCAATGCGACTAAAAAACCTAAGAACTAGTGTTATAAGATAGGTATCTCCTTGAGAGTAATTACTACAAGTTGATGACAGGTTTTGTGTATCCAGAAAATGCAACTTACCATAATTTCCATCCAGGAACCATTGTTAGATATTTGTAACATAAATATAATATATGAAAGA
>CAIGRN010183266.1:0-14661 GCA_903798345.1 Fraxinus anomala | reverse complement strand
CTAGTATTTTGCAGCCCTTTTGCTCTGACTTTAGCCCATAAGCTACTTATCACAAGCAATACCAACTAGTATTTTGCAGCCCTTTTGCTCTGACTTTAGCCCATAAGCTTTGTTACACATTTCTTCCTTCGTGCTTTTCTGAAAATTTTTGGAACGTCGTTGAAATTTTTGGCAAGAATGAGCGAAGACCAGAAATAGCTCTCTCATAACTCAATAAAAGCAATAGATTTGTTCCATCATAAGACGTCATAATTTGGAACCAAATTTTAGTAATCTGATAGGTAATGCAAATAGATACAAGTTTTCCGTATCTAATTTTACAAGGATAAAGAAAACCCTTCAAGAAGGACAGAGGAAGGAAAATAATTCTGCTAATAGCTACGAAAAGAAATTAGATAATCATGACAAGAATTGAAAATCATGTAATGTGTGAAAAGAAGTTGGATAATCATGACAAGAATCGTCAATCAAAGTAATCAATAAGCATCGGTAGTAATGTTTTAGAATTCTGAGCATCCCACTAATTTCATTTTCATCAACTCAGTCAGTTTACTCTTCTTCTCTCTATTTGCTCACAATACCCAAAGACGATACATCACATAAAGCACATTACATCAGAAAATGATCACATCCCCAGCATCCACACTCCTTCCAAATCCCAAAAGCTAGCCACGGCAAAACCAACATGAGCCCATGTCCTTCGAGAACTTAAGCATTTCAGGTTCTAACAATTTCATTAGCAAGTTTACCTCCCATCTTTATGTGTAAAGGTATCATTCATAATGAGGAAGTTGAATTAGGAGACTTCGTGAGATATTTATGAGGAGGTCTTTTATAATTAAACAAATTCCTTCGGTCCTACAATGTCAATTTACATGCCAGCATTCAGTCTTTTCTTCTACTTTCAATTTACTCAGTATCTCCATTTCAGTTCAGTCTAGACCACAAGAAGATACATCTGATGAGCACATTACATCAAATTGATCAAGTCCCCCGTGTCCACACTCAAAATCCAAAAATCTTGCCAAGGAAAATCCAACATCAGTCCATGTCCTTCGGAGACTAAAGAATTTCAGGATCCCCACATTTTATTTTTCAAGTTTCGCTCCATCATTATGTCTAAAAGACATAATACATAATCTGGCAATAAGAATTGGTATACTTCACAATATATATACCAGGAGATATATGCGAAGCCTATAACATTTGTAGCGAAGTGCAAAGAGATGATATCCAAGAACCAAAACCATCAATTTACTAGAATGCAAAGAGATGATATCCAAGAACCAAAACCATCAATTTACTAGAAGTATACCATAAAAAATGATGCAGTATATCAATTTTTTCCTCTATATAATATGTAGCAACCCAAACGTATACAATTTGTATCTTTATAATAATGAAACCAAGAAGCAGAACAGAAAACCATAATATAGGATCAGAAAAAAAAAAAAAAAAGAAGAAAATGAAGAAAATGTATCTTCGTATATATGAATATGTGATGAACATAAACTGTAAATGATCATTTAAATTTCTCATCATCACTTAGCTCATCTTCAATGCCAGAAACATCCATCCTTGCTGAAGCTTGCTTTGCCAACTTGACAATCTTCTCTGCCTCTCTACAGATCTCTTCCTCTTCCTTCATAGCCTTCATCATCATCTTTTTTTGACTTTTCGACGAAAAATTGCTCAAATCAGATAAAAACTCATCATTCTTCCCCCAATCAAGGTCTATATCCTGACTCCTGTTTTCTTTGCTGTTTTTCCTCGAAGCCTTCTTCGGAGAACACCAAAAGCAACCGGTTTTTGCAG
Source organism: Fraxinus anomala (assembly GCA_903798345.1). Lineage (NCBI taxonomy): Eukaryota > Viridiplantae > Streptophyta > Magnoliopsida > Lamiales > Oleaceae > Fraxinus > Fraxinus anomala. The sequence continues at coordinate 12,846 of CAIGRN010183266.1, read as the reverse complement.
GTGGAGACAGAGAATCGCTCGAAAAATCATCCCACGAAGCCGAAGATGGGGATTTCGATTCCTTTTTTCCCATTTTCCCGTGTGGGTTTTTCTTCAAAGGAGGAAAACTCTCATTCTCAAACGATGTTGTAGGCGATACGCAATTTTTACCATCTGGGGTTTTCTTCAACCCATTTTCATTTGATTTTGAACCCATTTTCTCCTCTGATTTTTCCTCTGAAAAATATCCTTTAATTTCTTCACTAGGGTTAACCTTTTTGGCTTCATTTATCAGATCCCTGTTCTCGAATTCTGTGGTTTTTGAAGAATTGAAGGTTTTGGTTGACAAAAAATGGGCCTTCGATTTCTCTACCGGGAAAGATTTGAGCTTTTGAAAACGGGTTTCAAGGTGAGATGGAAGATCAGAATCATTGAAACCAGAGCAATTAATGGCAGCAACTTGCTCAAGCACAGTAAGGTCCATTGCCTGAGACAGAAGCTCTTCGACTTTCTTCTCATCATCACTGTCCGTCAGAAAATCCGCCATTGTAGAGAGAGTGTGACAGAATTTCAGTGTGAAATGCGAAATGGAGCTGATTGAACCGTTTTGTCGTGTAGTTTTCGTTTTTTCCAAGGGTTCTGTGCAGTGAGTCTCAACGGCTAACTCATGAATTTGTCGCTTTGTCATGTCATAATTTCTTTACCTGGGCCCCACTATGATTAGGCGAAATTCGATCGTCACACAATCCTATATTACTAGTTACAATTCTTTAATTTATGGGTAAATTGCAGATTCCGTCCCCAACCTTTCCCCAAGGTTGCAGGTTTCGTCCTTGCTTTTGGTTTTTAGCAGCATACGCCCCCACATTTTGAAATTTCGCAGTAATCATCCCCATTGACAGAATCTATCTATTTTCGCCGTTAACCTTCATAAATTTTTCATTTTTAGCATAAAATTGCATTTATTTTTCAATTTTTAGTGGATTTCTCATTTTAACCTTGACTTACAATGCACGTGCAGGTCACATGACTAAGGTAGCGACAAAACTTAAGAGAATCTATCAATGGGAGGAAATCCCATGCAATGGCTGCCCTAGCTCCCAACTCATCCCCAATAGGTCAAGGTATATAACCCTCTCGATCGAACTGCTAATTTTCAAAAGGTTAGGGATGTTTGTAGCCAAAAATCAAAGGTAGAGTCGAAACTGCAACTTTTTGGAAATGTTAGGAATGAAACTTGCAATTTACCCTTAATTTAATTAAAGTTTCAGACCACTAAAGAAGAATCATAGGATTAATTGAAATATAAAAATATATTTTATTAATCATTCACCTAACTGCTTACACTACCTTTGTTTCTGAGGAGATTGGCCCTTGTGCAAGTCTGTCAAGTTAGAAAGTGGAGAGTAGAGAGCTTGTTGCAAATAGAATTAGTGACTAAAAGTTTTAGTATTCCTATTCAAGCTTCTATATCTCTTTGGTTAAAGGAGATTCAAGAAAAGATGAAATGGTACACTTTGATATTGGGTCAAAGTTCCATAAAGGAAGGGAGATGGGACGATCAAAGTTAGCCATTTCAATCAAAATATTGCATGATTAATTGAACCTACAATCAAGCTATGCACTTTGATATGGTCCACTCAATCTGTATCTCTGCAATTCACAATCTAAATTGTAAATAGAAGGGATTTGTTTATCGTGATACTCGTCCAACCTATAAAAGTGGTTGATTCCAACACCAAAATATAATAATAAAACTTAGAAGAAGTAGAGAAATAAGTATAGAAGACAAAAGGTTTATTAAGTTTGAGGATAAAATTAACATTTTACAGTTGAATATGAACAAATTACAAATGGCTAAATGTATTCAAACAATATTTATCAATAACTGCAAAGCAGTTTATAATTGTATAAAAGGTTCATATTGTGTATTTGTTGTCACATTTATATCCTCAATTTTTTTCATCGTATTTTTATTCTCCAATTAACACAAATTGTCTCTTATGATAATTGATGTCTAAATATTTCATTAAGATAGAGTATTAAGAGTTATTTACCACTGGTATATAAAAAAAAAGACAAAATATTTGTTTCTTGTTTTAAAGCATGTAAATAGTTTTTTTTTTTTTTTTCTTTTGGACAAATACGGTGATTAAGAACAAGATTTACTAATTAAGAACATACACATAATCTACATTCACTTCTCAATACTTCTCAATTCTACTTCAACATTCAATTTCAATTATTCAATATCAATTATCCCATTATAAGTTTCCAATCACAAATGGATCCACGCACATTTGTTGAAAACTTGTTCGGTCGGAGGCAAATCACCTGTCACGCTCCACAGTCAATTTGGGAATGAATTCGCCAGTATAAATGGATTACTCATTCCAGAAAATGTTCAAGATTTCGATACTCATGAAAGTAGTCATCCAATTGATTTGGATGACGTTGACGTTGATGTTGATGCAAGTCATCCAATTGATTTGGAACAGGATGATGAACATGTATTAGATATTCCCGATACAAGAGGGAAGAGAAAGGGAAAAGGGCAGGCAAAATGTTGGGACCATTTTAAATTGGTTCAAACTGGTCGTGTGGTCGATGGAGTTCCAGAAATAAAAGTAGTATGTAAATACTATCAACAATGATTGACATAACAAAAATGCATTGAAACCACTCATTTCAACTGTTACTACAAAACATGTGCGGCCAAACATGGGATTCTTCCTGCTGGTCAAACGCAACTACAATTTGGTAGTCGAGGTATCGGTGCTACTACTATGCCACTTTCTACGTGTATGTATTCGGAGGAGAAAGTTCGAATGGTAATAGTGAAGTTCCTTGTCGCAACTAAGTTGCCACTAACAATAGCGGACAACCAACATTTCGATTTCTACGTGAAACAATATTTTCAATCGAGGTACGTTGGGGTAAGTCGAAATACTTTTCGTTCTGATATAATAAAATATTTTGTTAATTCAAAGAAACTATTGATTGCTGATTTAGAAAAATATGGGGTTTTAATATCTTTAACTTCGGATATATGGGAAGAGATTAATAAAAGAGGTTATATAGTTGCAACTGTACACTACATAAACTCACTTTGGATCATACATAAAAAAATTATTATTTTTAAAATTATTGAGTTCCTCCACAACGCTAACAATATATTTCATGCTATTATGAACATTATTAAAGAATCGTTGCGATAGTAAAATTCGTTATTATACATTCGACAACGCTAGTGTAAATTGAGTACTTCAACCCGATTTTGGTAGTTATTTGTTTTATATTCAATGTGTATGTCATATTTTTAATTTAATAGTACAAGACGGTTTAAAATATGTTAAAGATAAATTTCAACGAATTAGGAATGTACTAGTATATATCACGATTGCATATAGTAGAAAGCAAGCATTTGAAAAATTTTGTGCCCAAGTTGGGGTGGCGCATACAAAAATATTTATTAGCGACATAGTGCATAGATGGAACTCCACTTACTTATTATTAAAATCATGTGAAAGTTTTGAACATTTAATAACTGAATTTTATAAAAAAATATGCATATTAGAGACGAAAACGATACTATTTTGACTGAATCCGATTGGAGTTTAGTTTTTAAAATTAAAATTTTTTTGACAAGTTTTTATGATTCTACAAATATTTTGTCTGGTGTTTATCATCTCACTAGTTTAATGGTCCTCGAACGTCTTTATATAATTGTTAAGACTTTTCATAGATTTAAAAATGACCCCAATTTTAGTTTAGTTATATATTCCATGGAATTAAAACTTAGAAAATATTGGGAAGTTGCCTATATTATTTCCGTTAGCATGTGTCATGGACTCTCGATATAATTTATCGGTTACTAAATTTGTAATTGATCAAATTCCACAAGCTTTAACTTTTAATGTACCTATCACGTATAGAAATTTGGAACAAACTTTATGTAAAATGTATGATATATATGTTCAACGAATGAGTACTCATATTAATCGAGTACCTTTCGACTCTACATCTACTCCTCCCGGTGATATAGCAGATGACGATGTTGAAGTTTTAAATTTATTCGAATGTATGAACTCATATAGATATGATTCAACTGCATTTGCACGTGATTCCTCTAGTACTAATAGTAGTTTGTCTTCAACTGCATGTACTCAAACATTGAGTAGTAGTCCAAATGTATTGCCTGCTGAATTAATTGATTACTTTAATTATACTGCACCTAGTAAGAAAACAATTAGGAAAAATTCAGAAGATGTAATTGAATTTGGGCGAAGGTATGAACGTTGATGACCAGTAGTTTCTGCATGGCGAAAGATCTACTAACACCTCCGGTTAGCACTGTAGCTTCGGAATTTATTTTTAGTGTAGGTAAGAGGGTTCTCTCCGAGGTTAGGAGGTGACTGAAAGAAGATATTTTGGAAGCATTAATGTGCGTGAAGGATTGGGAAGACGCTCATTTTCGACTACAAGATAAATATGTCGAAATTACATGTAGCCAAGTAAGTGATATTTAATTTAACCATATTCATCACAAAATTTTATTTTAATACATTTATACATATAACAAATTGTTCGTGTACGATTTTTAACTATGCCTACTTGAAATTGAAGTAGTCGGTCCCAATCTCAGATAAAGGAGGAGAATTTATCTTTTTTTTTAAAAAAATCTACTCGAAATTGAAGTAGTCGGTCCCAAGTCCGGATAAAGGAGGAAGGTTTATCTTTTTTTATTTTTTTTATTATATTCAAAAAAATGTTTTAGAAAATGTATATTTTAAAAAAATGTTTAGAAAATTACCAAATATATATATATATTATTATTATTATTATTAGGTTTAGAAAAGGTATAGTAAAAGACAGCAAAAAGAAAAAAAAATTGAGCCAACGAGCTAAAGCTCGGCTCGGCCCACGAGCGACAAGCTCGTAGGCTGAGCCAAGCTGAGCTCGCCATTGACAAACGAGCCGAGCGGCTGCTCAGCTCGTTTGTCAACAAGCCACGACGAATCGAGCCACCCCTAAGTAAAGGATAAAGGGCATCCCTTATTATATGAGGCCTTTTGCAAACTTAAGGACAATTACCCGAATATAAGGTACAAAGGCCTCAGGTTCATGGCTACAAGGTACAGAGACTTAGGGTCACAAGTCATAGTTTTGGGATCAACAAATTCATCCAAATTATGCGCCTTTTATACCAACACTTAGGCTGCAAGCAGGGGTGGATTGACAGTGGGGGCAGTAGGGTCACCTGCCTCCACAGTAAATTCGAAAATTCAATAATTTGTCCCCACAAATCTTCTAGCTCTTTCCCTGGCAACAAGGGCTTGATCTTACACTAATCGAGACCATGTTGAGTGGAAAACATGTTTTGGCATCAAGGTTTCTACTTTTGAAGTAAGAAATTCTTGAACTGAATATTTCATAATAGCAAGTTATACATTGTTACAATAATTAACGCCCACAATATGTTTGTAATATGCTACAATTGTGCATTAAAGTTGAAGAAGACTCGAATTCATAGGCCGAAACACATTATTAGGATCTGATTCTAGCGCCGCAACCATCTCCGGCCATAATATTGCTGACACTGTCCAAGAACCATCTTCTCTAGCACTTTCTCTTTGGTTCATGTACCCAACTCCAAGCCTCTCTATGGTAGAGCATACAGTCCCGAGCACCGGACTTCCAAAACCGAAGTCCAGTTCTGCCACCGGAAACCTTCTCCCGGACGATATGACGAGGGTCGGAACATCGAGTCCCAAGACACTCTTGGCCAGCATTAGTCCTGGCCTATGGCACTCAATCCAATCAATCAAGTCCCTGAAATGTTCTTCATTTGTTACCTTAGATATTGCTTTGTGAACCACGTTTGCTATATCTGCAATAGGCCCTTGTTTCAAATGATTCACATTGGACTCTCCGAAAGTAACAGACAAGACATTTCCTATGTAATTTGACATTGAATTCTCATGATCATTTGATATTATTCTAGTTCTTCCATCAACTAACCAGCCCATCTTGCAATTCTTGTGTTTTTTATCAATTGCATTCACCATAATCTTCCATACATAGGCTGAAAAAGACTCGATTTTCGTTCTTTTGGCACCAGTAATGCATGCAAGTTTTTGCATCATATCAATGCTTGATTTAGGTATGTAATATAGGCGTTTGAGCAATATACTAATGGTTGGAATTGTGCGTATATCGTCTAGGGTGCAGGAGGCAAACGTGTCGGCCAACGATGGATCGTAACTGGGTGGGATCCGGGCACAAAGTGCTCGACTGTGGTTCGGTGAGCAAGAAATCAGTTTCCCATTAGCAATTTCACACCATGTAATAAGAAACTTACTGAAGGCAGTTGCATCACCTAGAGCATGGTCAAATGTGAATGTAATTGCCATGCTTCTACACGCATATCGCGTGATTTGAACTTGTACAGCAAAATTGTGATCGATAGAGACGAGTTTTCCCTTAAGGTACTCATCGATATTATAGAAGTTGAACTCCTTTAGAGAGATGTTTGTCTGTGCTTCTAAGACAAGTGCACCACTATTGTCACAGATGATCTCAGGCTCATTAGATTGCGGGTTTTGCATGATTCGACCAGAAAACGGATAGTATATTGTGAGACATCGAGCAAGGGAGGACTTAAGGGCCTCAATGGTTAAGTGAATATTATGTGGTTTGCTATAAAAGTAGATATATGTGACAGGAAATCGGCCTGATAAAAGGTCAAGATTTGAAAGGGTGATAACATGAGTCTCGGGCAATGAACCTGCAGCTTTAACAACAGTTTTTCTGATGAATTTTACCTCAAATTTTCCATGATAAATAGAATCATCGTGTGCCATTTCCAAAGCTATTATTGCAAGCGCGCTCACTTATCACTGATCAATCTTTTTAGTGTTTTCCGAGACACTCGTGGAGGTCACTCGAGGACCCAATTTCCAGTCTTAAAACCAGACTCGAAAAATAAAAGAAGACCGGACCAAAAGAGATATCACTTTGCAGAAGCGCTAGTTAATGGAAGATAATTTGCCCAATGTGTAAATGTTATATATATAGTTGGTGATTCATTAATATATTGCTTGATGGTGTCATATCAGTTAGTGCTGAAATTGACTCTTCATGTCCTTAGAGCCGTGAATAAACTTAAAGCAATTTTGCACTTTCTGGAATGACAAGACTGAGTTCATCCAGTGTTGGTAGCTAGTTTACCTACTCAACAGCCTGAGCGGCTCCTCAAAGGGGAATGTTAAAAGATTCTTTAACAACGGTCCATGTGATTTATTATTGGGTTTTTTTACCCAAATTAAATTGAATTTTTGAGAAAAATTGTTTTTCTTCTTTTCACGTATTTTTATTGGAAAAATATTGTTTACTTTATTCTACGCGATTTTTGATATTGTTTTCATCTTTTTGGTATTTCTAGAGTTTAGCATATATCATATAAATCTAGACTCTTTTCACAAATTTTGTATTACTAAAATCTAGAATAATTGTGTATGTACAATTATTATATTTGTTTTCACCATATTAGTCAATTGAATAAAATATTACGTTCATCTACCAATTAATTATTTACCTTTTATCTTGTCATTTATTTACGATCATATACTTCATATCATGTCATATATATATATTATTTCGATCCGTTTTATTTTCTAATAAGTGGTATCCGAGCTATTCGCTGTGACTTGTTCGAGGTTTTTGTTATTGATGGCAGCCATGAAGTATGAAATTCCGCTCTTGGATCACAATACAAGATTCTGGTTGTGGCTAGTGAAGATGTGAGTTGTACTCGAACAGATGAATTTAAATGATGCGTTGTTGAAATTTGACAAAATGTTCACAACTTGGGGGATGGAAGAAAACAACAGAATGATCAGAAGGCACTTTCATAGATCCATCTTCATCTCTCTAACAATATTCTTCAGGACGTTTTGAAAGAGAAAACGATAGCTGCGTTATGGTTGAAGTTGGAGCAATTGTATATGAATAAAAATCTAACAAGTAAATTGCATCTGAAGCAGATATTGTATTCTCATCGCATGGTACAAGACGGATCTTTGGAAGATCATCTGACTATGCTCGATGAGATCGTCGTCGATTTGAAAACTTTAGAAGTAAAGTATGACGAAAAAAAATTGGCCTTATTTATTTTTGTGTTCGCTGCCTGTTTCATTTACTTCATTTAGAAACATGATCTTGTATAGTCATGATACTCTCACCATTAAATATGCATATGATGCCTTGTTTTTAAAAGAGGAGATGAAATATCTAGTTGGATCTAAGCCAGAGATGGAGAAGGCCTTATTATACATGGTGATTAGAGAAGGGGTAAGTCAAAGTTAAATTTCAGTAATCGAGTTTGTTATTATTGCAAGAAAAAATGACACATTAAGAGTGATTGAGACAAATTGCAGAACAAAGGTAATTTGACTCCAAATCATGGGAAACAATTAAATACTTTAGATGAGACCAACATAGCCGAGAACTATTTGAGTAATGGAAATATTTTGACGATTTTTGACATGTAGTCCTAACCTGATGATGAGTGAATTTTGGATATAACTTGTGTGTTTCATATGTATCCCAATCGGGATTTGTTTAAAACACATGAACGGTGAACAGGGTGTCGTTGTCATAGGTAATATGAACCTTGTGGGATAGCTGGTATTGGTATAGTTAAATTGAAGCTGGTGGATGGACATATAGAATACTTGATCACGTTCGACATGTATCAAACTTGAAGAAAATTCTCATTTCGTTTAGCACTTTTGATTCAAAAGAATACACATTCTCTAGAGAAGATGGAGTCTTAAGGGTTCGAAAGGGTGTTCGTGTGTATTGGATGGGCGGAAGAGGTCCCAATTATACATATTGCAAAGCCACACAGAATTTGTGAAGAAAAGTCAGCACAGATTTAGTACTGTGGTGAAAATTCGTTTGGTATTGTACGTTTGAGATTTGGTTCGAGGTTTATATTGAAGAATACTACTCAATCAAGTTTGGAGGATATGGGTATTTCGCTTTGCCATCATTATCTACGGTTCCATCGTACCCAACTGCTAAGGATAAACCCATTAAAAATAGATACGTGGATATTGATTTGGTTGCACATGCTTTTAGCATTTTTGAAGGTGTTGGGACTAGCCAGGAGATCTTCTATGAAAGCATTGGGTGTTGATTCTACTACAGGGTGTATTTGGATACTGTTTATTAATTTCTAATTCTTTATCTATTTTGGAGAACCCAATGTTTAGGTTCATGTATCTGTGTTGGATACCGTGAAAGAGGAGGAGTAATTTTGTGCTAGAGAAATTTTGATTCTTATTGAAGAGTTCGTATTTTTCATTTTAGTCGAATTTATTTTTTGGGGGGAGAAATTTTAGAATTTCGTTCGTTGATTCAAAATTTGTATCAAGATAGAAACTATTGGGTTTTTCGACCCAAAGTAGGCTGGATTTTTAAGAAAATATTTTTTCCTACATTCCACGTGTTTTTATTGGGATAATGTTGTTTACTTTATTTCACGTATTTTTTTTATCTTGTTTCCATCTCTGTGCTATATTAAGGGTTTGGCATACACCCCTATAAATATTATACTCTTTTCACAAGTTTTGTATTACTGAAATATAGAATAAATGTTATGAACAATTATTATATTTGTTTTCTCCATATTAGTCAAAAAAATAAAATATTTCGTTTATCTGCCAAATAACTATTTGCCTTTTTATCTTATTATTGTTTGCCAACATATACTTCATATCATGTCATATATAATATATTGATCCGTTTTATTTTCCAACATTTATATTCCTACTTCTTCTTGCAAACTAAATGTGATTAAGATTTCGCACTCACTTAGTTTGTAAGTGTTCTTTTTCTTATTTTGTTGAAGCTAAGACAATCCGTTGAGCAAATATTAAAACATCTATTTGTGTGAGAACTTCTAGGATGGGAAAAGAGACTCGAATGCAGTGGAAAGGAGAAAATAGGCATGTAGGGACGACATGACAACTTAGCATGGAAGATATTTATAATATCACATGTAGTTTATGATAAGTGTAGTTGCTATATTTATTTGAGATACTAAATGATGATATTTTATTGTTTTTTGGATAAAATATTATCTAATTTGTGTTGTATTACATTTTATAGGTAAAACTCGATATTTGATGAAGAATTGGAGAAAATAATACAAAAATAGCGAAAAAGGGGGGAAATTCAAAAGTCGATGATTAAATTACAAACAATCCATAGATGAGACTAGCAACGAAATGAAGATTGAAGATACCAAGCATATAATTTGATACAATTAGAAGATAAATGAACAAGATTGTAAGAGAAAATGACTGAAATGAAGCAAATCCAAAGTTCGGAGACTTAAGTGCAAAAACTAAAAAGTTGTGTCGAACCTTACGATGAAGATTTAAGAGTGCTATGGGTCAATTGAATGAGGAAAGAAGTTAAAGGGACGAAGTATAGTCAAAGTATTATCATACATCAACTTTCAACCGAAAAAGTTGTGATTCAGATTTTTAGTCTCACATTGAGACCCAATTTTAGCATAGCAAGTTTTCGAATTGGAAAATGATATTTCTATAAGAATTGTAGCCTCTGATTTAGTTTTCCAATATACTTTGAATCACTGCAATCAGATATCGAAAGAGAAAGTTATGACAAAAATATTGAGAATTTTCAGGTGTTGGAAATTAGGCAAGGCGCGCACTCCAACTAAAAATAGGGTGCCTGAGGCATCCCAAACCATCCATGTGCACGCCTCAGTACAAAAAAAAAAAAAAAATCATTCGTTTTCCTTATTTTTGTTTTGGTAACAATTCAATGTAATCTTTTTAGCATCATTTGAATACCAAACTCGACCAGAACGTGGGAGAGAGGCCTAAATTTCATCATATTCTACATATTTTGGAGGCGAAGAACACGTCTATACATTAATTCAAGACGAATCATACATTGATTTTGAATATTCATAACCCGATTTCAAGATTTGAGCCAAGAACGTGGAATTCTCCTACTTCTTCCATCCTTCTTATTTTCGGGTATTTTTTCCAATTATTCTTGTGTGATTTAATTATAAGAATGTTATGCTAAGTTTTTCGTTGTATTGGATGAATGATGAAGCATATTGTTTATTTATTTATTTTAATTCAATCAAGACAATTAATTTAGTATTTTTTTTATTTTTCTTGATTGGTTTTGCTTTTTCATTGAACTATTTGATTGTTTGATCACAAATTATATATTAAGTTGCTTGTTGTAGTGTAGAAATACTCACAATAAGTTTAGAACGCACCAAAATCAACATATGGACAATATGTATTAGTAATAATATATATGACATGTGCAATCACGTGTGATAAATTCTATGAATCAATACGTGTTTTTCATATGAATTTGGATTAGGAATATGATCGAGTCGTATTAAACATATGTTTAATATATCTTGAAAAAGAATATTGAATAATAATGGATTATCGATTGTCTTGAATGCATGAATTTACTAGATTACGTATTAAGAATTGAATTAAATGACAATAAGGGGATTCATAATTCCAATACAAACATTTACATATTAAATAAATATTTTATTTATTTTGTTAGTTTAGGATTAATATAGATTATATATAAATCATCTTTTTTGATATCACCACACTTCGAATTTAATAGTAACTATTGAACTACAAATTAGACCATATTTCTTGTGAGAATGATACTCTTAACTCACAAATCTCATTACTTATACAACGATCTCATACGCTTGCGAATTTTGTCCGAATAACATAGAACATAAAACAAGTGCTAAGGTGAGCATTTAAAAAATGCATCGGTCACGAAATTTAGTACACTCAATCGAATATAATATGACAAAATAACGAATTTCAGGTTAATTATATCTCATCTCCACATTTCAAACATGTGAATAAGCAAGCAAAGACAAGATCTCAACTTCTAATGACAACATTTTCTCAAGTGTACTCATTATGGCTTACATTCTAAGGACGCCATTTTCTCTAAGTGGACTCGTTATGGATTACATAAGATTGAAGTGGAGTTAGAAATTGTGAATTTGCCAGAGAATAGTGGCAATTTCTTCAATTGGTGGAAAAATAATTATTGTAATTAATTCTACCAACTACAAAGTAAAAGTATCTAAATCAACGGTTTAGACCAAACCAATTGACATGTCAAATCAAAGGAGCTAAGTATATGCCACAATAATTCTCATGCCTAGTGAAAGTAAACATTACTTATTATTACCTAGAGTTAACTATTTGTTCTTACAATATGATAATTAATTCTACCAACTACAAAGTAAAAGTATTGAAATCAACGGTTTAGACCAAACCAATTGACATGTCAAATCAAAGGAGCTAAGTATATACCAAAATTCTCATGCCTAGTGAAAGTAAACATTACTTATTATTACCTAGAGTTAACTATTTGTTCTTACAATATGATGATATTTACTTTAATATTGTATAGTGTAAATGAAAATATCGTCATATTTATTAGAGTTACACGTGAATATGAAAATGATTCAACATGATATCAACACGTATGAATATCTTGAATTTAAGTCGTTCAGTTCTATTTGTTCATCAAAATTACACGAAAAATGATGTTTTTTTCCTAATGCTTCGAAATGAACTTTAATCATTCAGTATCATTGGTCAAACTATGGTGATCTAAGAGAGGCAAATTTTTTAGTGCATGTTTGACATTAATTAATTTAATTTATAATTTGTTACAAGAACATTTTCAATTACACAATAAAATATTTTATACATATATTAAAAAGTTTGTCATACTTTTTAATTATACATTTTT
>CAIGRN010183263.1:0-23586 GCA_903798345.1 Fraxinus anomala | reverse complement strand
TATTTTCAATATTAAACAACTAACTAACGTGCAACGTACGTTAACCACACTAGTATTTGTTAAAATTAAGAAATGGACACAGACATCGTCAATTGATGTACCAGTAAACAAGGTCCGGAACCTTATTAAAACAAAAGGAAACCAAGAGGAGTGCCACACTACTTTTTGAAACGAGAACACAATCCTAAATATCAGTACAAACACACGTCTACTCTTTATTTCAAAAAGAAAAAGAAAAAGAAAAAAACAAGAAGAGTTCAACTTGTGGTTAGGAGCAACATCGGAATTTGGAAGAAATGCTCAAATTTAACTATAGAAATAGAAATAGTAAGTACTATTGCAACTGATAATGATAATCAGTGGTCTATTAGTCACGACAACTCTAAACACTCCATAATACTCCTCTCAACAAATATTCAGTATACTGTCTATCAGTTCATTTTAAAGAAGACGGAAAGCAAGAGACAAGTTGAGGAACATTCGTAACAAGTATTACGCAAAAATTGCAACCTATTTTCTGAGAGTCGTTTACACTATCCGAATCGGTAACTCGGCAAGAGAAGCATTCTAGACAATGGGAAGAGGATTACCATAATCTTTAGCTTCTAAATGTGACAGGAGTAGAACATCTTAGAAGAGAGAAGGGTAGAAGAAAACTAGCATCAGTTCTTGTGGTTTTAAAGAACCAAGATGATCTAAATTTTCCACTAGATATAATGAATGGAACGGAGTGGCAAGAAAGGTAGATAATACAATGACGCTTAAATTTTCTCGTTGTCATAATGATTACATATTAAAAAACTAAAGCAGATTAACCATGAAATTTTACCAAGATTTGTTATCTGTCTATGTAGTGGGGTTCCACAGCATTACTGGAAATCCTGGGGATGCCAACTCCTATTACTTTATAGTACATGGCCACCTTGTCCATAAATGATCTGCCAAATGTTTTATCCTGGAAGGTAAAGATGTGCAGAGCCAAAATATCACCCTTACACATAAATCACAATAGGAATAGGAACACGAAAATTACGTTTTGATGCAGGCAGGAGAGATTTGTTGAAAATAATGTTTCCACGAAAAGGGGATGGAGAAGAAATAAAAAAAAGAACAAGAACACTGGAATTAAAAATAAATGTTTAAACACAAAATCTGTTGTCCTCAAACAATATTTGTTCCCTCTCGAATTGAATTTAATGCTTAAAGGGATATTCGCAAATGGTTTGAAAGATTAATCAAGTCTTGTAATAGAAAAATATTTAGTATTTTCTACCAAAACTACAAAAACACTTTGAAGGAAATTTGAATATGAAAGAAAGAATATAAATTCTATCTTTTGGAATGAAGATTTGATTTCAAGTTGTTGAATTATTATATTTGATGTGATAATTTATTATAAATTTATAGATTTTAATCAACACTCACGAAATAGTGCCAAAAAAGTGAAAAACCATGAAAAGATACCAGTTTTTCCCCAAAGGCCACCAATAATTCAAACAAAAAACAGCATCAACGGCTTTTTTTAGTTTTATGCGACCGCATATAACAAGCCTATGAGATTGCATAGGTTGATCACTTGCAGGTAATTCTATGCGACCGTAGGCCACAAAGGTCTATGTGGTCACATAGGCTAAAGTTTTGGTCTCCAAATCATTTCTTCATTCTAAAGCTCATTTTATTGATTTTGAACAATAATTTCAACAAGATTTGCAGAGCAAAAGGGTGTTTCAACTAAAGATGAGAACGCATGTGACTCAACAACCGAGTCAGATACTTGATTAATTAGGAAGAAAGATTCCAAGCAAGAACACTTGACAAGTATATATGTATTTTAATTCTAACTGAATTCATTGTTATTGTGTTTGATGCACATTAAAATGGAAAGAATGTATTTTTTTGGTGATGTGATGTTGAATATGTAGTTGAAAAAGAAGGAAAAATTATTGATATGATGGAAACTATTATTTTATTAAAGAATGTGTTGTTGAAAATGAGTAGAAGAATGAAAATGAAAATGAGAATGTGGCTCAAACATGAGCTGATTTCTTCCTTCCATATAAGCTTATATATCTGATTCTTGAGTTACACATTAAAGACTGGATATTTTTTCCAAACATTACAGTCTTTCGAAGCAAAATTCCAAGATGTGCCCAGCACACAAGACCCTAATAACTTACACCTTTACTACAAGATGACTAGAAGTAAGTTTTACATGTCTTCCAATCCTCAACTTATGGATCGCAAAATCGTTCGCTCTCCAGAAATATCCAATACTGTCGCGACATAAGATCAAATACAGAAATACCTTCAATTGTATGCTTGACTACTTTTTCATATCAACAGTAGGCTTTCCATTGATTATGAATATCACTCGACCTGTGTGTTAAATTATCCTTCTCCATAATAGAGGGCACAAATGAAATGCACCTGTTGAAAGATGAAAAAAGGCAATATCTGATACATATTAGTTTTATCCGATCAGAAAAATTGTGGTTCTCTCCATATATGTTTGTAATTCAATCTCAAGAAACACACTCATACTTCATTTCAATTATACTAATGAATAAAAAACAATAAGAGAATCAAAAAACAACACGTCGATATTGAATCCAAGTGCACACCCGAAAAGAGGCTTAGTTCAATTACAAAAGGTGTAACACAAGGGTAAGTAAATTAGACCTAATGTTAGAAAAAGTAGCACAGCAGCTTCAAACTTTTATAACCATGGAGGCAATATTACTTACCCGATTGAAAATCAAAACAGCTCCTGCTTCTAAAGTATGCCCATGAGGTTGCATCATCAGCTGACCCAGCTTGAAGCATGGGCGGATCTACAGTGGGGCCCCCACACTAAAATTGAAATCCAAAATTTTGCAATAGATTTTACAGAAGTTTTTCAAACGAATTCCTTATAATTTTCAAATTTGCCCCCAGAATTAAAATTTTGTGAATTAAGCCCCCACAACTCTACTCTCCTGGCTCCGACCCCGGCCTCAAGGGGTGAATAGTTGAATATTCTACAAGAATGGAATGCCCGAATGGGTTTATCAGTGTAGTGGATTAAGGTTTTGGGGTTTAGTTGCACATAGTTTCTCTAAATAAACAGAACTTTTTTCTGTATAATTCCTCTTAGCCATAACTAATAATTTCAATTAAGCTTCATGTACCTCAGATTCATCATTGTATCTTCCAGTAGCAGCAATTTGGATGGAAGCATAGGCCAGCCAAGTTCTCAACTTGATAAAAATATTACCACTGAAGTTTTATGAGTCTTAGAACTTACTACAAAAGAAAAAATTGAATTGTTTTAGTCAATAAATTCAACAAATAAATAACCATTTTATGATGCTTGCTTTGTAAAAATTGGAAACTAATTAACTTAATAAGTGATTTACACAAACTTTAAGCTAGCTTTCAGCTTTGCTACCAATTAAATCAAAGTGGAAAACTTGCATTTGAGTCCAAGCAAGGAGTTCTAGATAATATGGTTCTTAATTTTCATTCATATTTTTTTATTATCAAGTCCTACGATTGTGGTATAACAATATTCGTAAAAAAGTCTATTCACTTGAATTTCTAAAATGAATGGTACACTAAACTGAACAAGATTGGAAAGGATAAGAAAAGGAGACATGATAGAAATTTGTTTTTGTCATATATATGTTGAAGGATAGAAGCATTAGGTGGAATTGGTGAACTACAGTTGCTTTTGGATAGAACTGTGGGACAAAGGGCTCGTGTTACCTACTTCCGCACATTCCCCATTTGTTTTGAGAACCTCGTGAACCGAGAGCTGAGCATATCAAATATACTCTTTGATGTGTTCAAGTAGAAGATTGGATAGCAATGGACTATATAAAGGGAGGGAAAAAGTTCAAACTTGGTTTATTATAGTCATACTAAGACATCATAAATTAAGTTTGATGAAATGATCAAGGCTACTCTGATAATTTGCAATCAGCTCGTGAATNTAGCAATGGACTATATAAAGGGAGGGAAAAAGTTCAAACTTGGTTTATTATAGTCATACTAAGACATCATAAATTAAGTTTGATGAAATGATCAAGGCTACTCTGATAATTTGCAATCAGCTCGTGAATTATTAGGTTACTAGTATGTTTAATTTATTCACTACAACTTGCAAACCAACATTAAACTAATTTAGCCCTACATTATTTTTTTTATTCTCATTCTTCTACTCATTTTCAACCACACATTCTTCAATAAAATAATATTTTCCATCACATCAATAATTTTTTCTTCTTTTTTAACCACACATTCTCCATCAATCTACTATTCCAAAATACATTCTTCCAAAATAATGTGGCTCAAACATACCCTTATTCTCAGCAGCCAGTTTGTAAAGCAAATAAAAACATTGCACGCCCGGAAAAGTAACTGAAAATAGAGGATGAATGCTGCATAAAGTTTTCTCTCAAATATTAATTAAAAATTTAAGACATTAACTTTCAAAATAACATCATATACTTTGTCAATCTTTCTTCTAAGATTTGCCAATCCAAAACTTGTAAGAATTTAAGCTAAAGTCATATCCTCTTATCATTTGTCTATTCAAGATTACATTGTTTGCTTCTTCTGCAATGCCTTGCAATTCAGCCTATTTAAATGTGACAAAATATTCAGAATGCATGCACAAATAGATGAGTAGATGGTTTAAGTCCAGTAAAGATGTCTAAGAGAGCTTACATTAATTTGCTTCCACTGTACAGTCTCTTTCTTTTCCTTACCTTTGCAGGTCTTGAAATTGCCAATGGGAATCTGCAGAAGGTAAACATTAGTCAGCTCTTCCAGTAGATTAGGAAAAATGAACAACGGAGTCACAGAAAAAGGATTTGTATTGCTTACTCTAAATTTATTAGGAACACGTCTTAGTTTATTTTTCCAATTTTTGGATTATATCAATATTGTGATCCTATTCTTTGCAGGAATTTTACATTGTCTTCTTGAAAGATCATCCAGTGACTGAGAGATTGACACTCAAGACACATATTGATGTCCTTTCATCCTTGAAGGAAAGGTTGGTTGAGTATATCTGATCTTCATGTGTGTTTGAGTGTATACATGTATATATATACATAGATGTTGCAATATGGAAACGAAGTTACGTCATGAAATTTCCAAATTTATGAATAAAGTGATCCAAGCATCCAACCTTGCCCCCATAAAGAAATCATGGCCATCATTTAATGAAATTAATCTACAAGAAAGTAGTCTGACTTGTGAATTCCATATTGGAACAGTGAAAGTGATGCCTCAGAGTCACTTGTTCATAGCTACACAAGAAACTTCAATGCATTTGCAGCAAAACTGTCTGAAGATGAAGCAACGGCATTATCTGGTATGCTAATTAAACCATAATTTATGATTACGTTTGAATCTTGTTTTATTGTTTGCAGGTCATAAAGGATTTTTTTTTCCAGATATGGATGAAGTACTTTCAATCTTCCCCAATCGGTATCACAAATTACATACCACTAAATCGTGGGAGTTTATTGGGCTAAATCCATCAGCAAGAAGAAACTTTAAAGCTGAGAGCAACATCATAGTTGGTCTACTGGATACAGGTAGAAAACCATTGACTCAACAAATAAAAATTCTGTTTCTTGTTATAATTCTATGTTGATCAATATTTTTACCATGTACCAGGAATAACTCCACAATCCGAGAGCTTTAAAGATGACGGGCTTGGTCCTCCACCAGCAAAATGGAAAGGAAGTTGTGGATCCTTCGCAAATTTTTCAGGATGCAACAAGTAAATTCAAGTCCAGTAACTTATCTTTTTTATTTCTCCCCTACAGAAAAATATATTCACAGAAAAATATCTACCGCGAAATGGGACATAGTGGTAATTCAAACCATTGTTTCACATAGAAGAAAATCTATCACAATGGACAAGAGGCTATTCGTTTCTCTGTATAGGATGATGTAAACTTATGATTAGGATAAAGGATTTCCTACTAATTATCTCCATTGTATTTAGGTAATTCAATATTAACTTATAATTTTTCCTCTTCTGGTCCACTTTGCTAATGCTTATGAAGCAAGCTTATTGGAGCAAGGTACTTCAAGTTGGACAAACAGCATGACCCAAATGACATCCTATCACCAATAGATGTGGATGGCCATGGAACTCACACATCATCTACTCTAGCAGGAAGTCTAGTTCCAAGCGCTAACCTTTACGGGCTTGCCAAAGGGACTGCACGTGGCGCAGTGCCCTCTGCTCGGGTGGCTATGTACAAAGTCTGTTGGGTCACCTCTGGATGTTCAGACATGGACATTCTAGCTGCATTTGATACCGCCATTAGTGATGGAGTGGACATTATATCTGTCTCGATTGGTGGCCTTACAGGCAGGTACAACTCAGACTCCATAGCAGTAGGAGCATTTCATGCAGTGAGAAAAGGGATCCTCACTGTGGCCTCTGCTGGGAATGATGGACCCAACCATGGAACTGTTTCGAATCATGCACCATGGATTTTCACTGTGGCAGCTAGTGGCATTGACCGTCAGTTAAGGAGCAAAGTCGTGTTGGGAAATGGACTAATGGTAGCTGTAAGTTTTTACCTTCCTAGAAGACAGTTTACAGAATTTACATTGGTAGCATATTTGGTTGGGATGCTTGGATAGCACTATACACTACTGAAAGAGAAAATGAAGCTAAAATCTTGTTTATCATATTGTTGAGTCTTGTCCACTTCATACTAGACACACACTAGCTTGAATGAATATATACACATATTTCACAGGGAGTTGGAATAAACACGTTTGAACCAAAGCAGAAGTTGTACCCTCTTGCTAGTGGGGTTGATGTAGCCAAGAATGCTGACAGTAAGGATGAATCAAGGTATTAGCTTCTTTAATAAGCATTAGACCATGAAAAACAATTTCGCAAAGGAAATTTTTACTTACCCCTTTTCTTGATATCTCAAGATACTGTAGTAAAGATGCAATGGATCCCAAAAAGGTGAAAGGAAAGCTTGTTTACTGCAAGCTATCTGCTTGGGGTGCTGATTCTGTAATCAAAGGTCTGGGAGGGATTGGCGCTGTTATTGAGACTGAACAATATCTTGATGTAGCCCAAATCTTCATGGCTCCTGCAACCATAGTTAATTCCAGCGCAGGGAAAAAAATTGATGAATATATAAACTCAACCAGGTGATCATATAGCCGGAAAAACATTTTATATCTGTTTTAATATTCAACAGTTGAAGTACATTAATTAGAGTATTCTACTTCCACTTCTTGCAGATCACCATCAGGGGTGATATACAAATCTGAGGAAGTAGAAATCCGAGCTCCATTTATTGCTTCATTTTCTTCCCGGGGTCCTAATCAAGGTTCACAACATGTTCTCAAGGTATACATTAGAATTTAGATGTTTCCTGTTTGTTGCTTAAGATTAGATGTTTCTTTTAACAAGTTTCTGATAAAACAAAGAACAGCCTGACATTGCAGCCCCTGGAATTGATATCCTGGCATCATATACTCCTTTGAAATCCCTTACCGGCTTGGAAGGTGATACCCAGTATTCAAAATTCACCTTCATGTCCGGCACATCCATGGCATGTCCACACGTTGGTGGAACAGCAGCTTATGTGAAGTCATTCCACCCCAAATGGTCTCCCGCTGCAATCAAATCTGCCATCATGACTACTGGTAAATCAGCATTCTTAATTTGAAAAATAGTTAATAAGGCCAAAATCCTATGGAAACTCAGAACTTTGCTTTTACTTTTTAACAGCAACACCACTGAGTTCTAAGGTGGACAAGGACGTTGAATTCGCATATGGCTCTGGCCAACCAAACCCAACTAAAGCAGTTAGTCCTGGATTAGTCTACGACATGGATGATATGTCATATATTCAGTTCCTATGCCACGAAGGTTATAATGAATCATCTATGGGGAGTTTAATTGGTCATGTATCAGTGAATTGTTCCAAATTGCTTCCTGCAAATGGTGAAGATGCTATAAACTACCCTACGATGCAACTTATGCTGAGGACTGATCAAGAGCCAACTGTAGGTGTTTTTAGGAGGAGGGTCACCAACGTGGGCCCTTCCGACTCCGTCTACAATGCCACCATTAAGGCTCCAAAGGGAGTGAAGATTACAGTGAAACCAGTGACTCTCTCCTTCACTCGCCCGTCACAGAAACGAAGCTTCAAAGTTATAGTAAAGGCAAATCCAATGTCCAGTACACTCATTTTATCAGGTTCACTAACATGGAAAAGCTCTCGATACACTGTAAGAAGCCCAATAGTTATTCATAACCCTTCGGCTGATTAGTGCGATTCATCCATTGTTGCATATAGAAATCATATCAAAAGGCCAGTGCATATTGACATATTCAGCTAATAACTTCTTTTGTAAATATGGGCATGATAATGACAATATCACAATTTGAGACACAGTTTATGTTTACTTGAACAGAAAGTAGAATTAGCGGAAAAAATTTCGAAGGGTGAAAATGAGCTCAACTATCATTCTTTTAATTCACAAACTTCTCCTGATAGATTATATTTTGTACTTTCGTATTAACAATAACAACAAGAAACTAAACCTTGTTTTGAATAAGTTTGTGACGCCGTGTTAACTCAAAATTTTATTGGCCTAACTAGAAACAGAATCTAAATGTAGTGATTGGTGTATTGATCTTTATGTGCCACAGGTTGAGTGCAAGTTCCTACTTTATTCTATAAACTAGATAATTATCTATTCTATTTGGATACTGCTGTTGCGAGTAGTGCTTATATCAATAAAGCTTTTTTCGAAAAGTGTTATTATTAAAAAGTTGTTGACTCTTTAATTAGTGTCGTCATCCTCAAATTGAATGTTTGGCAACATAACTATTTAACAAAAAAAAAAAAAAAAAAAACTTCCATAATTTTTTCTTTTTTTAATATACTATAAATATATTGAAATTATTAATTTAAATAAATTATCACGACATAATTACTTTTAATAAATATCATATATTTTTTTAAAAATTCTATATTATGCACATAGTGTGTGAATTCTGTTATATATTTAAACACACCTAACATATGACATATATTTGTCACTGCATATATAAAGTAAAAACTAATAACAACTTCAAATGAAAATTAATGTTAAAAATCAATATAAAAACATGTCATAAATCCTCGTGCTATTTCCTAAAGTTGAGATGTAAGAAGCAAAAGAACAAACATGTTTTGTGAACAGGTATAAAACACATAATAAAATCAAGTTTTAATTGAAAGAACTATGACAATGATTCACCTTAATCACTGCTAAATAATTTTGGTGTACTATGTACAGAGTCACAGACCTTTCTAGCATATGCATATATCCTATTTTAACAAATTCTTTCAAGAAACCAGAATATGTCGGTGGATTTCTTATTTCTAACTGACCTACTATGAAAAAGGTTACAAACGTTGCATCTGTTAAGAATTGAGGTTCCATCTTAAAAGATCAATCTTATTAAGAGGAGTAACCCAATTTTTTATAAGTTGGTTTATGTTTACATCTTTATTCGATGTGAGATTCTATCCCTTAACATGTCTCCACAAGATGGTGGCTCGTTTGAGCAGACCAATCTTAAAATCTGTATGCTCACTTTTTTGAGTCTTAATCGGATCGAATTGCTCGTTAGAACTTAATGGGCTCTAATATCATGTTAAGAATTGGGGTTCCATCTTAAAAGGTCAACCTTATTAAGAGGAGTAACTCAATCTTTTATAAGTTGGTTTATGTTTACATCTTTATTCGATATGAGATTCTATCCCATAACAGCATCAAATGTCATAACAACATGTGGCGTGGACCGACCTGCCTCTATAGCCAAGCGTAAAAAGAGAACTGATAAAAAAGGTAGCCGGCACCACTCCCTGGCGTGGTTTAGGCCCCTGGTCCATGCTGCACTAAAGAAAGTGAAGGGGATACTTTTTATCCCCTCAAATCCACAGTTTGAAGTGCCTCCTTTTAGCATTGAAACTCTGATATATACATACCTTTAAGTGGAAGCAAAGAAAGTGACTATGATGACCTAAACGCATGCACATTACTCAATGAAGCTACTACCAGATCCCATTAAAGTGATCTATCTTTCATAATGCATAGATGATCTATCCCTGAAAATGTTGTTTGATGTCATTTTCTTGCGTTCAAACTCTACAACTTTGTTGCTGATCCATGTTGGATTTAACAAATTATCTTAACATTTTGCCTCTCACAATTTCACTATTGCTTGTACAAATATTATGCCCGTCTATTCCTTACCAAATCTAAGGCGTGCACTTTAGATAGAAAAAGGAAAAAGATGGACAACTTTATTTTCTGTGCTGACAAGCGTGGAGTTCTGTTGTGTCAATCCTGTCATACTATTTCCTTTGCCTGGTGGTCTCAATAGGACCGGATCGGAATATGATGGTTGCAGAGAAGTCCTGAACATTTGCTTGTGTTGGGAATAATAAATAAGACAAAAGGAAAAGAAACAAAAGAATAGAATAAAGAACTTCAAGGAATATTCAAACACAAAGGCTTCAACATTTCATCGTTGTCCTCAAACGATATTTTCAACCTCTTGAATTGAATTTAATGCTTAAAAGGACTCTTGGCAAATGGTTTGCAGGATTTATCAAACCTTGAAAAGAAATAAACACTAGTGAAATTCCTTTCAAACTTAAGAATACAAAAAGAGAACTTTGAATATGAAAGAAAAGAATTTTTAATCTTTCTTGTGGAATGGAATTTGATCTCAAGTGGTTTGTGTGTATTTTGTATTGATCATTAATCACCTATTTATAGATCTTAATCAATACTACACGAAAAGAGGCAATTTCTCATCCAAAAGACACCAAGTTTCAAGTTGAAAAACCAACCAACGGCTAGTTTTTAATTCCATGCGGCTGCATAGAACAAACCTATGTGGCCGCATAAGTTGTTCAATGGCAGGGCGTATTCGCCCTACAAGTTTACATACGACCGCATGCCTTTGAAGCCTACATGCGACCACATGCCACCAATTCCATTTTTTATTCCCCATACTTTTTATTGATTTTGAACAATAATTTCAACAGCTTATTTATGGGTCCGACTTGAGACCAGCCTACGAGCAGTATATATTATTTGTTTTAACCAATTTCTTGAGGGATTTCTTGTGACATCCCAGGTAGCAAATTGTTTACATTTAGAGACGAATCCAGAACCGAATTACAAGTCGAAATAGGAAAAAAAAAATTACACATAAAAAAAATATTTTACAAGATTTTTTTTTTACACTAAAAAAATTAATGGGCCGGGGAGCGAACCGGGCTACAGCCCAACCCAATCCCCCCTAAATCCGTCCATGTCTACGTCACTCCTATCCGATCACCTTTTTAGAAATAAATTTATAATTGGTCTTTACACAATGAAATCAGGGGAAAAAAATATTGAAAATACTAAATAGAAAAAATATGGGAAGATAAACAGTGCCTGTGGGACATTCAGTCATATTGCCAAGACCGCAAAGGTCGGTCTGCCCTGCCCCTGGGACACCCCTGGCTTTGCCTATAATAGTTTCCCTTCCCTATGTTAATTCCCAGGTCCTCCTTTGATCTTCCCTTATTTTCAAAAACAAAGGTGACTCTCTATATCTATCTCACAGTGTGTCGGTGATTGTGCACGCAGTAGTGTCTCTGTTGCATGGTATTCTAGGCTATCCCTTATCCCGTTGGGACCCTTTAGCAGCCATTTGCATACACATTTTATTTAGCTCATAATTTAAAGCATTCTTCTGCAGAATTTGTTTTAAGAAACATAAATGCTAAAATTAATTATGATTTGAATGCTTAAAATTTCTACTCTCCATTGTCTCAGAAACTTGCAATGGAGCATGTCATTGCATATTCTGTTTGACTTTCTCTTCCACTAACTTAGTTTTCAATTCTTTCCAGGAGCAACAATGATATTAAGGGGGCTCCTGCTATTGCTGGTTCTCAAAGCTTTGACTGCATATGTGGTAGCAGAAAGAGAAACATATGTGGTACACATGGACAAGACCAAGATCAAAGCTTTAGATGCCTCTCTTGGCACTTCCAAAAGATGGTACGAAGCTATCATCGAATCTCTCATTGAATCATCAGCTCACAACGGAGTAGAGCAAGGCCCACAAACATCGTCTCCTGAACTACTTTACGTGTATGAAACTGTCTTTTCTGGTTTTGCTGCCAAGCTCTCAAAGCAACAACTTGAATCCTTGAGGAAAATGAATGGCTTTCTCTCTGCCACCTTGGATGAAATGCTAGAGCTTCATACAACACATTCACCTCAGTTTCTTGGCCTTAAACAGGGCAGTGGCCTCTGGAATGCTCAAAATTTAGCTTCTGATATAATAATTGGCGTTGTTGACACGGGAATATGGCCCGAACACATTAGTTTTCGTAGCTCGGGCATATCGCCTGTTCCCCCTCGTTGGAAAGGAAAATGTCAGGCAGGCACAAAATTTAGAGCTTCAAACTGTAACAGAAAGCTTATAGGTGCAAGAGCATTTTTCAAAGGGTATGAGGCCATTGCTGGAACAATTAATGAAACATTAGATTACAGATCGCCTCGTGACTCAGAAGGGCATGGAACACATACTTCTTCGACTGCAGGAGGTAATCTTGTCAAGGGTGCAAACACTTTAGGATTGGCCAAAGGCTCAGCTGCAGGCATGAGGTATACAGCAAGAATTGCAGCTTATAAAGCTTGCTATCTATTAGGATGCGCCAGCTCGGATTTATTAGCTTCCATCGAACAAGCAGTCAAGGATGGGGTGGACGTGCTGTCACTTTCTCTGGGAGGAGCTTCAAAACCATATTACAAGGATAATATAGCCATTGCTTCATTTGGTGCAATACAAAATGGAGTTTTTGTTTCATGCTCGGCAGGCAATTCAGGGCCTTCTGATTCCACGGTTGCCAATGTGGCGCCATGGATTATGACAGTTGCTGCTAGTTATCTTGACTGTAGTTTTCCAACTCGAGTTAAACTTGGTAATGGACAAGTTTTCACAGGGGCATCATTGTATTCTGGCAAGGCTACCAAGCAATTGCCTTTAGTGTATGGAGAAACTGCCGGTGGTGGAGTTGCCAAGTTTTGCATCAGCGGCTCACTCTCTCGAAGATTTGTTCAAGGTAAAATCGTTATTTGTGATCAAGGAATCAATGGCAGATTCCAAAAGGGAGAGACAGTGAAAATGGCAGGTGGAGCTGGCATGATATTGGCAAACGCTGACGATCAAGGAGATGAAATTTTTGCTGATCCACACATCTTGCCAGCCACATCTCTTGGTGCTTTAGCAGCCAATGCCAGCAAAAACTACGCGAGCTTCAGAAACAATGCGACAGCATCAATCGAGTTTTTAGGGACAGCATATGGAAATCCTGCGCCGGTCATGGCTGCATTTTCCTCCCGGGTTCCAAGTGTAGTTGAACCTAGCATAATCAAGCCGGACATAACTGCACCAGGAGTGAACATTTTAGCCGCATGGCCACCAAATATTAGTCCAACACAGCTCAAAAGTGACAAAAGAAGAGTCCAATTTAACATAATTTCTGGCACTTCTATGTCTTGTCCCCATGTTAGTGGCCTAGCTGCACTATTGAAGTCTGTTCACAAGGATTGGTCACCGGCAGCCATAAAATCAGCCTTAATGACAACTGCTTATATTCATGACTCCGAAAATGCTCCAATATCAGATGCTGCTTCTGTAAACTCAACATCAGCTACCCCTTTTGCATTTGGTTACGGCCATGTTGATCCAGAGACTGCTTCTGATCCCGGCCTAATCTATGACATTTCGACAGAAGGTTACCTAAAATATTTGTGTAGCCTAAACTACAATTCAACACAAATAGCCCTATTCGCCGGGGAGAATTTCACTTGTCCAGACTCTGCTGATCTTCAACCTGGTGACTTAAACTACCCGTCATTTGCAGTCGTTTTCAAAACGAATGCTCAAAATGTTACAGCAGCATACAAGAGAACAGTCACAAATGTTGGGACTCCTGCAAGTACTTATGTTGTACATGTAACAGGGCCTAAAGGGGTGAACGTCATTGTTCAGCCAGAAGTCATGAATTTTCAGGAAATCGGCGAAAAGTTGAGCTACAAAGTGAGTTTGACTTCAACAGGCGGAAGTACTGTTTCATCTAATTTCTCATTTGGCTCTTTAGTATGGATTTCCCAAAAATATTCAGTTAGGAGTCCTATTGCAGTCACCTGGCTATAGTCTATCTTTGTATAAGAAAATCATTTCAAACTAATCCCATTTTCAGAATTTAATGCATAGTACAAGATTACAGTAAGATTTGTGTACTCCAGGAAATGTGCTAATGTTACATTACCTATCTAAGCGATTTTCTGGATTTCAAAAATCTAGTCATTGAACTTCAATTCAAGCCATGATTTGCTGGATTTGTAAGCCATGATGTAAGTGAAAAAATGAAATATTTTATGAACAAAATTACAGTAAAATTTGAAAAGCTCTTGAGTAATTTTTTCTGAGGGTTGTAGGCTGTCCATTAGAGAAATTTAAGTGTTCGAAGGCCAAAATTAGTTCAACGGATATGCGACACATAACAGAAAAAGGGACAGAGAAGTCAGCAATAGATTTCTCTCTCTCAACAATTTCATCACAAACAATTTACTTATATGAAAAGCAACATTCTACCGTTCGAGATGTAGAAACTTTGATCATTATTCTGAAGAAGATATTTGAACACTTCACGCTTTTTTAGAACGTTATCTTTCGAAACTATTTCTTATACAAGTTCAACACAAACTAAAAATAAAATATTCACAAATATAAATTATAATATATGCTCTTCAATTTGAGTGGTAAATGGGTTGAAATTAGGACCCGAATCACCCACCCAACTTATTTGGTACATCTCCAAAAGTTGACCCTTAAAAATTGCTAAGTTTCCATAAATGTCCTCTAAAAATATAACATCAAAAATTTATTTCCAAATCCAACTAACGATGCAATCTCTATATTATGCCCCCTTAGAGATTAAAATTAATTTTTTAGTAGATTTTAATAAAAGTTAATGAGATGTGTAATTGAAAAGTTGTGAATTTTATTAAATGTGTGATTAAAATTAATGATTAATTTTAACCTCGAAATTTTAATTGCATTTTAATTCAAATCAAACGGGGCTTTGATACCAGCCAATTAGAGAGCTCCACGTACATCAAATCCCTAACGTCCTAATCTGTCCAACCTAAGCATCTCCGAAGCATTGCATCATGGCAATCTGGAAACCGGGATTCACCCGGTAGCTAATTTCTCATCTTCATCGAAATTTCTACAAAGGGAAGGGAATCGTGAATACGCGTTACTTATAAAATGATCGCAGAACTGTCTGTCTGTTCATAATCTTGATTTTCTTCTTTTGGGCTTAGAATTTCGCAGAATTTATTATAGAGCATTCAAAATATTAAGGTACTTTTTATTTCAATCCCACTCTCTGAATTCAATCTGAATCCAAGCTCAAGAGGAAATTATACAATTCGCATTCTTCAATAATCCGATTTTTTTTAAAAAAAAACCCCATTTAATCTTTCTGTATTGCCTTCTATTGAAAAAAAAAGAAAAAGAAAAAGAAGAAGCTGCTTTCTTGTCTTGACTTCTACCTTTGCCTGTATTAGAATTGCCTGTTCATCAATTGTCTGATGGATTGAGTAAAGGACCTTTTCTGGGGTCAAGAAGGTTGGTTCCTTTGCATTCTTTTGAGGTCGTTTGATCAAATAGAGATTTGAGTGTATATTGAAAAGAGTCAGAAGTTAAGAAATAGTTGTGTATATTAATGGATAACAATAATTACCATTCATCTCCATCATCATACCCATATAACCTCGCATATGGCTACCCTCATATGCCACCACCTTCAAATCAACCATATCCACCTCACAATTCTGCTTCATTTCCTACTTCTCCAGCTCCAGCTCCAGCTCCATATCCACAATATTCCCATTATCCACCACCTTACAACAATTCTCATTCTGTCACTCCAAGTTATCCATATCCAGGTCCACCACCATCACCCCCTCAGTCGGGGCCATTAGAATACAGTTACCCCCCACCATCTTATTCTGGCCCGCCTCATTATCCATACCACAGATATCCAGCTCCTCCTCCAACATCTGCCCGGCCTCAGTCTACCATCCAAACATTTGGTAGTTTCCAATATGGTTCATCCCATTACCACCACCATCAGTATTCCGGAGAATTCCAGCCTCCGGATAACCAGTTCGAGACTCCACCTAGACTTAGTATTAGCAGTGAATATTCCATCCACCATCATTACCAAGATAGTTCATCATCTGTGGGTGGTTCTACAGTGAATTATGACCGTCTTGATGATAGTTGCCCTAGTTACCCTCCACTTTACCCACCCATCGACAATCTCATGGCAAATGTGCACTTGTCTGATAGTCACCATATGGCTTCTGCCCCTGCCCCTGCCCCTGCCTCCCCTTCATCCTTATCAGTGCCTATTTCCCCTCAATCTGGACTACCAGCTAAAATGCATAATGGGAACGGGACTATGTATGGACATCCTAATACCTCCTTTTCAAGTTGGGAGGCATCTTCTATGGGCTGGGCAGAGTCCCCTTCCCATCCTACTTTGCCGCATTTGACCTCAAATGCTGATTCATCCCACGGTCAGAATATGCAGGTTATGCTTGTTCCATCTCATAAAGTGTCTTTGAAAGTTTTGCTCTTGCATGGGAATTTAGATATTTGGGTCTATGAAGCAAAAAACCTTCCAAACATGGATATGTTTCACAAAACTATTGGGGACATGTTTAACAGATTACCAGGGAATATGAGCAGCAAGATTGAAGGGCAAATAAACTGTAAGATTACAAGTGATCCTTACGTCTCCATCACAGTAGCAGGTGCTACGATCGGAAGGACTTACGTGATAACAAATGATGAAAATCCTGTTTGGAAGCAACGTTTCAATCTTCCTGTTGCTCATTACGCCGCTGAAGTGCTCTTTGTTGTGAAGGATGACGATGTCGTGGGATCACAGCTTATAGGGACAGTCTCTATTCCGGTGGAGCATTTATATGGAGGCACAAAAATTACAGGGTTCTTTCCAGTCCTTGGTAATAATGGGAAACCTTGCAAGTCTGGAGCTGTTTTGAGTCTCTCAATTTGTTATACTCCAATGGAGCAATTGAGCATTTACCACCATGGAATTGGAGCCGGTCCTGATTATAATGGAGTTCCTGGGACGTATTTTCCGCTTAGGAGAGGCGGAATTGTCACCCTCTATCAGGATGCTCACGTACCTGATGGATTCCTCCCAAATTTGAAGCTTGATAACGGGATGAAATATGTGCACGGAAAATGCTGGCGGGAAATCTTTAATGCAATATGTCAAGCTCGATTTTTGATTTATATTGCTGGATGGTCAGTGTGGCACAACGTTAGACTAGTTAGGGACGATAATTCTGTGTCAGGTTGCACTCTGGGAGAACTTCTGAAGTCAAAGTCACGGGAAGGAGTGAGGGTGCTGCTTCTCGTATGGGATGATCCCACGTCAAGAAGCATACTTGGGTACAAAACAGTAAGCATTTATCTTGTAGTAAATGAGTGAATTTCTATATTATCAAGGTGCATGCCTGAGGATTAATAGAGATTGATCAGAATCTTTATATATTTTTTATGTTTGTCTACATATCACCAATAGATTGAGGTCATATTTGCTATTTAAGATACAAATGTCTCTGGGCAATACAGGGATACCCATTGGAGCAAGTATAGAAATGCTTTAGGACATATTTCTTTTGTAGTCAAATGGTCCTGAAGACAAGTTTAGTTTTCTGGTGCTTTTCCAATCGAATTTGATTTAGTTAACCGTTAAATTAAAACCTTCCATGGCTATTTATTAAAAGAAAAAAAGGAAAGAAAATAAAGAAAGAACCTTTTAAACTTACGAATTAACAGCATCCTTTTTTTAGAATTTATAGTCTCCATCCGCCGTTCAGTTATGATTTTCGTTCATAGTTTTTATGGGAATTTAGAGGCTTATTTACCTTGATTGTGTCTATAGATCCTAGAGTCTTTGTTATTATGTGATTGAAAATGTTTATTCTTCACCGTGTTCATTTTTCAGTTTTCAAAATGAAATTCTTATTAAAACTTATATGCAGGATGGAGTCATGCAAACTCATGATGAAGAAACTCGTCGTTTCTTCAAACATTCTTCTGTGCAAGTGCTGCTTTGTCCTCGAGCAGCTGGGAAGCGCCACAGCTGGATGAAGCAGAGGGTATGTTAACTGTTCATAATTGTGGGATGATCACATGCATATAGTCAGATGGGCTCGCTGCATCTTATGTAAATTTATGTATTGTTTGGGCTATTTTGGTAAGAGAAATTGGAAACGTTCGGTTTAACTTTATTTTATTGAGTACTTATGAGTATTGGAGGGGACAGGTGGTCCCCTATCGTTTTTATAAAATTTGTTTGGGCATTTGCGTTTTATTTCAGGTTAGTATAGTCCACATTATGGGGGGAGATGCTGCTGGAATTTTGTTAAACATTTTACAAGTACTATTCAAGTCACATTTAGCCTTGATGATCGGTTTGGCACCTAGTTGGTATCCATGATTGGCACACGTCAAGTCTTGGGTGTCTTGTCTATTTTCTCCGGTGGATGTTGAGTTCTATGTCCCTTCTATAAGTGTCATATCATTGTAATTTCTCATCCCTTATCTAACAGAAATCTTCTACTAAAATGCATAAACAATTCCAAAATGCAACATTACAATTGATTAGGATGCCCCTATAGAGTTGAGGCAAAAATGGGGTGATGAATTGTATATATGTGCAAATACTGCATGAGCTCAGAAGAACATTTTTTTGGTATAGAAACTACCTTCTGAAGTTTTGATCGGTGATTATCTGGTTTCCAGTTATTTCCTAAGTCGTTTCCAATCAATTTCTCGTTTAGAATTTTTTTGGTTATACATACATTTGCCAATGTTTTTTATTATGGCTATTATTGCATTTCATAGTACATTAACCGTGTATGGAGTGGCACATCATGTATAGAAAATATTCCTGAAATCCCCATTTACCACTATCTCTGTGATGGCAAGAACTGAAAAGCTTATCTTATATTCAAACTGCAGAGGAAGTTCCGATCTTTTACGTGTTATCTACATACAGTTTCTGAATGTGAAAAGTAATCTTTAGTTGTATTAATGTCTAACTTCTTAATGATTAGGAAGTTGAAGTCATTTACACCCACCATCAGAAAACTGTGATAGTGGATACTGACGCTGGAAATAATCGAAGAAAAATCATTTCATTTCTTGGAGGGCTAGACTTGTGTGATGGGCGATATGATACTCCTCAGCATTCTCTATTTAGGACACTGCATACTTGGCACTCTGATGACTATCACAACCCTACTTATACGGTAATTATTTTTCTTGCTCAATTTTGTCCTTGTGCACATCATTTTGTACAATAGTTCAATGTTTTTTAATTACAATTTTGTTTCCTTACAGGGTAATGTTTCTGGTTGTCCAAGAGAACCATGGCATGACTTGCACTGTAAAATCGATGGCCCAGCAGCATATGACGTTCTGACCAATTTCGAGGAACGGTGGTTGAAGGCTTCAAAGCCCCACGGGATAAAAAAATTGAAGATGTCATATGATGACGCTTTGCTCCGAATAGAAAGAATACCCGAAATACTAGGAATTTCCGATGCTCCTTGTGTAAATGATGATGATCCTGAAGGTTGGCATGTTCAGGTAAACTAGTGCCAAGGAGTTGTTTGAATTGCAAAGCATTAGAAACTATAAAAACAACGTGAATCAAAGACTGAACTAAATTATGTAACTAGCATAATATCTTTCTCTCATAATTACGGAGAGGAAAACCCAATTTATAAGTAACTACAAAAGGAAAGGTTCTACACTATTTATGCAACCAAATTTATAGGGAAATAATCATACGTGATTTTGAAATATGACTATCATGGAATTGTTGGGATTGCAAAGTTGCATTGGATGGACAATGTGCTAATTGTTTGTACTATTCTTTTGTGCAGTTGTTTCGTTCAATAGATTCAAATTCTGTCAAAGACTTCCCGAAGGATCCTAAAGGGGCTACATTAAGGGTGAGCTAATTTAAGTAACACTCTTTGCTCTGAAATTTATCGGTTTACAAATGCCTCTCTAAATTAATCTTGTTTTTATGCAACAGAACCTGGTTTGTGGGAAGAATGTACTTATAGATATGAGCATACATACAGCATATGTAAAGGCCATCCGTGCTGCACAACATTTCATTTATATTGAAAATCAGTACTTCATTGGGTCCTCATACAACTGGAGTCAATATAAGGATGTTGGTAAGGAACAGTTTTCACATGTTGTATTTTAATTAATAATATCCGAAGCGAGCAAGTTTTTATTTTACTACATGTCAGACTGTTTCATTGTTGAAGCATGTATGACCTATTATACCTGGCCTGCCACGGTTAATCAATTTTTTAATCCCATATGTGGACTTTTTTATCTTGTGGACCTAACTCTTCCTGGGTTTTGATGATTTAGTCATCTATGGTGACAATTTAACTGCCCATCTAAAGATGGTGACTTGTGTTGGCATATTCTCTAGATTACCTCCCATGTGCAAACGTGAAAAAAAAAAATCTATTTTCTTCAGGTGCTAATAATTTGATTCCAATGGAAATTGCCCTCAAAATCGCTGACAAAATAAGAGCACATGAGAGGTTTGCAGCATATATTGTCATTCCAATGTGGCCAGAGGGTAATCCAACGGGTGCTGCTACACAAAGAATTTTGTTTTGGCAGGTGTGCTCTAATTGCTTGATGCATTCAATAAATTTCAAAGTTACATCATCCATTCATTGTCCATCACATACTAGAACACGCTTTAAAACGTTACTATCAATGCTTCTTTGGAGTTCTAGAATGATTGCAATTTATTTTTTGATTGAATTTACTACTGATATAATAGAAAACAATTAACTATCTTATAACAAGCATATCACTCTTAAAGTTATCTCATCAGTAGGTTTTATTAACACAATTTTTTTATTTTTTGGCCAATATTCTAGAATAAAACAATGCAAATGATGTACGAGACTATTTACAAGGCTTTGGTAGAGGTGGGACTTGAGGATGCGTACTCACCACAAGATTATTTGAACTTCTACTGTCTTGGCAATCGTGAGGCTCTTGATGTCGGTAAACCAACTGAGAGCCACAATGCAGCAAACAGTCCTCAGGTAAAATGCTTTCTGGGTGATATATATTGGCATATACCTTATTAAGAATCCTGATTATTCTTCAATCTTGTAGTCTCAGAAGAACTTTTGTTTGTTCTATAATTTTGGTTAGAACAGAACAAACTATGTATGAGACTTTTATCCAGATAAGTTATATTTTTATGTTGTCCAATACAAATTGTATGTATGGGTGCTTATTTTGGTCTCTAAATTTGCTTTCTTTCGAGGTATTTTATTATTTGAGAATTTTGGTGTCAGTATATACACAAGTTTCTATAACATTTTTGTTTCAGGGACTCAGTCGGAAAAACAGAAGATTCATGATATATGTCCATTCAAAAGGAATGATAGTAGATGATGAGTATGTCATATTGGGGTCTGCAAATATCAATCAACGGTCCTTGGAGGGTACTAGGGACACTGAGATTGCTATGGGAGCCTATCAACCTCATCACACATGGGCAAGAAAACTATCGAGTCCATGCGGACAGGTAACATAAAGTGGATTTCAAAATGGTGCTGCTAAATCTTAAATATCAGTAGGTTAAGCAGATCAACCAAGGCATATAAACTGAGATCTCCAAATGCTCTCCATGAACTGAAACATTTTACCATAAGACACTAATCCTCCTAGTAACATAGAGAAGTTCAGAATGCTGGCTTGTCACTAAATATGTAGGCCATAATAAGAGGAAGCCTGGGCATATTCCCTTTCCTCAAAAAATAGGCTATCCAAATTTTTAGGATCTTCAATTCTCAAATAACCTTGTGGAAAACAAGAATGACAGAGAATTGAATCCTAGATACTTCATCCTATGTGGCCGACCATGTCTCAGAACATGAAAAATTGAAATGCTTTTTTCATAAAGCAAATGATTTGACTTCCATTGAAGAAGTCCATATAAATGTTCCTACATTTTTTTTTCACTGAATTTCACCATCTGAACCTCTGACTGTATCGGGAAATGAATATCTGTAGATATATGGATATAGAATGTCTCTTTGGGCTGAGCATCTTGGAGTTTTAGAGGACTGCTATACTCGGCCAGAGTCTGTAGAATGTGTCCGAAAGGTCAGATCAATGGGTGAGGCAAACTGGAAGCAATTTAAATCTAACGAGATATCGGAAATGAGAGGACACCTTCTGAAGTATCCAGTTGAAGTTGATAGGAAGGGCAAAGTGAAGCCCCTCAATGGATGTGAGACTTTCCCTGATGTTGGAGGAAGTATAGTGGGCTCATTCATTGCCATTCAAGAAAACTTGACGATCTAAATTCTCTATTATCCGAGTCATGGAGCACGTCAAGCATTCATATCCATATGATACTGGTTGTGAAGAGAGAAGTGATCGGTCACTTCAATAGAAATTGTACTGTGAACTTCATTTTCTTACTTGATGTACATTATAACTCATTCTTTGAAAACCCGCAAGTGCATGAAATCGTGGTCAAGTAATAAAATGATGAGTAGAGTGTCGAATCCACGAGGATTATGTGTTTGATCGAGTTAAAATTAATTGCAACTTTAATCGAATAACAAACAAATTTTGTGATTTTTCTGTACTAATTCATAAATTATCAATTAAACAAATGAAAGTAAGTAAATGTGTTTTTCAAATACGTGAAAAATATTGTTAAGATGTCGAATCCCCTTTATTATATTATTTTTATGCATCAATTAAAGTGATAATTTGAAATCATTTATATTGGTCAATATTCATAATTTAATTGAAAGTCTCTCTCGATAACGATCAACTCTATTCCTCTCATGTAGCTCTTCTATATCTCGATGAAAGATACAAACATAATAAATGCATTAACAAGTGTTATAATACCTATTGAAACCATGTAAAGCATGGATGTATATATGTATTCTCTATTGAACTTTACAATATTTATCATATTGTGTTTAAATTATATTGTCTATGTGGATAACAATAAAATTCACTAACAATTCAATTGGTAATCAAACAATTGAAAAGAACGATAAAAACGATAATAAACATTGACAAATCAAACTAAATTAAAATCAAAATAATTAATTAAAAATTAAAAATATCATAATAAGAGTTTATCTCATCCTAACAATATATAAAATTAGTATAACATATCGAAATTACAAGAAATCACATTTAAGTGGAAAGATATAATTCAGATTTTTTATAAATTGAGAAAATAAAGATGAATCTTAAATCTCTTCAATGGCTTTTTAAAGAATCTCCACTTGTCCATTCTCTTCATTATCCAAAAAACAAGTTTGAATCTTCAC
>CAIGRN010183238.1:6239-19120 GCA_903798345.1 Fraxinus anomala | reverse complement strand
GATTCCATTGAATGAGATGAGAACTGATTCCATGGGTGGTTTGAGGAAATTTTGAAAAGATAATTTTTTTTTAGTCAAAGGAAGCATTGTATTCAGATTCGTATTACACCAGTACCGTACGTGTCCAAAACAATTCTTCTTCTTTTTATTATTATTTTTTTATGAAAATAAAGTATGTTTCATGTATTAAGCTCCTTTGACAGTTGTTGAGGTGAATCCTCCTCTGCCATTAATATGAATTTTTGAAAGTGAAAATTACAAGCAACCAGATTTCTTAAGTTTAATTTTCAAAAATCATGTTTAAGGATTATTTATAAAAAAATTAAATAATAATTTCGCATTTTAATTTAATAATATTATTAAATA
This sequence comes from Fraxinus anomala, assembly GCA_903798345.1. Classification (NCBI taxonomy): domain Eukaryota; kingdom Viridiplantae; phylum Streptophyta; class Magnoliopsida; order Lamiales; family Oleaceae; genus Fraxinus; species Fraxinus anomala. The sequence goes on along the minus strand of CAIGRN010183238.1, from coordinate 18,754 downwards.
ATTAATAAATTAATCTATATACCTCATCCTACATCCTTCAACTACATCAAAATTTACCATTTTCCCCAATCCCTTCTCTCTCTTTATCTTTTCATTCTCTCTCCTTTCTATTTACCACACACCACCACCAAAGCGCCCTTAGGACGGTGCTTATGACGCTGTCGCAATGCGCTTGGACCAACACCATCTCCTTCCGCTGTCTTAACTCCAACCCCAACCCTAACTTCGCCTTCTGAGCTCCTGTCTTCTCCTTCGGTTGGTGCTCCCGCTGATTCCTCTCCCATATCAGTTGCTTTATTCCACCAGAGCACCATCAACGCTGGGCTTATGATGCCTCTGACGATGCTCGCGACACTATCGCAGCGACATTGCTTTGAGAATGCTACGCATACTCTGCATTGCTCACTGTCGGCAATGATGCCATAACCACCATTGTTTAAAATTGATTTTGGATATGTGGTTTTAATTGACTTTGGTTCGACTTGTGATATTTTTGTGGTTTTACTCTGATTTTGTTGAGTTAGAGTTTTGAATTAGATATGTCGATGGATCTGTTTAGCTTGAGTTTGAGTTGTGGTGCAGTTGGTGGTTAGGGTGGTAACGTTGGTGCATGCGACGATGGTGAAATCATCGATGTGGTATTTGGTGAGGGGTTGGTTGTCATCATTATCGTCGTCGTCGTCGTCGTCACGATGGTGTCGACGGTGGTGATGCTAGAGGCAATGGCGAGATGGAGGTCACTAGTGGTGGAGGTGGTCACTAATTATTTAGTTGATGTGACTAATTGGTTAAACCAATCAAATAACGAATGACCTATGAATTAAATAATTTGTTATCAATGAAATAGATAATTTGTGACCTAAGAATTTGTCAAATTATGATTAATAATTTGATAATTTGTGATCTAGAAATAATTGTGATCAATTAATTTGATATTTTGTGTCTATGAAATGAATTGTTACTTGTAAAATTTGTGATTTATGACTAATCAATAATATGTGACCTACTAATTTGAAAATTTTGTGATCGAAAAATAAGTTGTTACCTGTAAAATTTGTGATTTTTTACAGTGACATATGTAATTATAATTAATACATAATTGTAACCAATTATTCGATTGATTATGACAAATAAATTGTTTAATTTATGAGCATAAAGAATATGTGATCTAAAAATGTGATTGTGGCTCACAATTTATTAAATTGTGATCGAGAAATAACTTGTGAACAATTAATTTGATAATTTGTGACCGATAAATAATTATGACCTGTGAATTTTTTTACTTTTGATAAATAATTATGACTTGTGAATTTTTTACTTTTGTGATAGAAGAATAAATTGTGACCTATGAAATTATTGATTTTTGAATAAGATTTCTATCCATGTTCTGCCACAAATTTTTGGAGGGGGTTGAAATCAGCATGTTCGGTAAAATTTAAATTTAAATCTAAATCTAAATGAATTATTATTATTATTATTATTTAAAAGATTTTGTAATATTTACTACTTAATAATCATTTATTATCCATATAATTTTAAAAGCAATTCTGTGCAAGCACAAAATAAAATTTTGAAGCATGACCATTTTTTGAGTTTTGTGTATGTATATGTGATGTCTTCGTAGTAAGCCTATGTTTGGTGAGAATTAAATTTATATTTTTAGTAAATTTTGATAGAATTTGATAAAATATATGGTTGAAAGTTGTGGAACTCACAAAGTATGAGGTTAAAGTTAATTATTATATTTGACTTAGATTAAAATTATGATTTTATTGAAAAATGTGTTACTGAAAAGGAAAGAGGGAAAAATATATTTTAGAAATAATGAGGATGAAAAGATATGTATTAACATTTAAGCTCATGTTTGACATTCTTAAAATTTAAAAAACATATTTTTGAATAGTATTTTTTTTAAATGTGTAGTTAAAAAGTAGTGAAAAGTTTTGAATTTACGTGTAGAATGTTTTATCGTGTGATTGTATAATTGAAAATGAGTATGAAAAATAAATTAAACCCTTGTTTAAACCCTTTTTTTTTAAAATACATTATTTGAAAATTTATTTTCAATTATATATTTTCTCATAAAATAATTATCACGTATTTCAAAAAAATTTCCTTACTTTTTAATCACACATCCTCCAAAAAAAATTACTATTTCATAATACATTTTACCTCAAAAATAGAAATCAAACAGGGGCTAAATTACAGTAAAGGATGTCAAACAGGGGATAAGTAAGACACAAATTCTATATTTGATATTCATTTTTTCAAAATCTCATTTTTTAAGCCCTTTTTAATCACACATTTTTTCATAAAATAATTTTACGAGTAAACTTATAACTTTATTTTATTTTTTATTTTCAAAAAATTACTATTCTAAAATATATTTTCTCTCAAAAATGGAGGTCAAACATAGGCAAGAATAATATAAGTCAAAATCGAATAACTATTAATATTTTGTGGAAAATTAAATAACCCATTCATAAAACCTTTGGAATTGGACCACTTGGACTTTTCCCGAAAGTCACTGAGGGTGTGTTTGAGCCACATTATTTTGGAAGAATGTATTTTGAAATATTAGATTAATGGAGAATGTGTAGTTGAAAAAGAAAAGAATGTATTTTTATTTGTGATGTGATGGTGAATATGTGGTCGTAAAAGAAGGAAAAATTATTGATATGATGAAAAATATTATTTTATTAAAAATGTATAGTTAAAAATGAGTAGAAGAATGAGAATAAAAATAATAATGATTCGAACGGGAGATAACGTAGCTCAAATAGGTGTTGAATTTTGTGTGAACGGTTGAAGTTGACTTTCAACGAGTTGTTTCGGTCAGCAAACAGCAAACTTGAGAACAAAGGCATATGTGAGTCGTCTTGACTTTCGTACGAGACTAATAAAAGTGGCGGAATTGGAAATGTATTTGGTGAGACCAGATAAAATGATACAAACATACGACTACAAGGGTAAGTTTAGCACGATATAGTAGATTGGATAGCAATTTAGCTTAACTTTTATTCAGTATTTAATTTGATTAATCCTTGTTAATTCGGAATGTTTATCCTAATTTTAATCAATTATATGAAGCTAATATCCTATTTAATGGGGGCAGTTTTGTATATAAATGCAATACGACCATTTACTCAAATTATAACATATTAAACTCTAAATCACTTAAATTTCGACACCTCAAACACAAAGTTGATAAGAGAAAGAAACAGAAACGGAGGGTAGACCCACTCACTTTTGAAATTCCGTGATTTGAATGATCCGGGTCTGAGTGTCGTGATTTAGATGAATAATTTAATCACATTCACATGTGTATATAGAATTGTCCCCATGAAGTATTTCTCTAGCTTATGAAGTGAGTTTAAATTAAGTTTACTGAACCTTAAATTTCACTTATAAGTAAAAAAATAATTTCTAAATAGAATCCAATTTTAATTAAAAACTTACATATTCTTGAACCTAATTTTCTACTTTTGTACTATTTGATTGATAATTTTTTTCACGAAAAATATTTTCCCACTTTTGATCACGTGACCATATTTTCCTTGTTTAATATTTTTTTAGGGAAATGTGATTTTTATTTTCCATATAATTCACTCTCTCATTCATCATTTCTTTTTCATCTACCTATCATAAAAATAGACAAGTATAATATTTTCTAGGTTGAAAACTTAATTAATCGAGAGCATTTAATTAATAATTTCTATACCAATAAATTTTAGGCAATTAAATTGTCTAAAATTTATTTTTTTCCATACAAATTTCATGTTCACAATCAAACATAGCCTTATAGTTTATAGAAATTAATATAAAGAAAATTACTTATAAGTAAAAAATTACCTATACTTACAATAGAATGTGGAGATCACACATTTTGAAGTTTTTTATTCACGTCGACCCCGCGTGCATGTGAGAGGGGATAACATTTTCTGTACACAATTTTCAGTACAAATATAATTTCCCATTTGAAAATAACTATTAGGTGATAATTTATTGAAATGTGGTTAAAAAAAAAAAGGCTACAGTGGGACCCATTTCTAAGCTGCCAATGGTAAAAAAATCACAAAAAATCTAGTAAAAATCTCTCTCAAATTACTTGTTTTCGAAGAATTCGAGGATAAAGATAAAAGAACAAGATTGGAGATGTTAAAAGAAGATTTTTAGATTTAAAAAAACATTTACTATATGATTTTTGCAAAATTAAGCTAGACGCATGTGTGTGACTGACAATTTTTAGGGAATTGATGCAAGAAAATCTCCAAAAGAAAGAAATGGAGCAACGACGATTTTCTTGTTAGTCACAAACTCACTCAGCAAAATCAGTGGCGGTCTTTCACTACGAGTGTAAACATTGGTTGGGAATTGTTCATGTTCGAAACACAAACTGCTTAGGGTTGTCCAAAAGCGCCACTCACTCTTGTGTTTTCTTACTAAATAAAGACAATTACACGTGGAGAAAAGCCATGATAAGTCTCTCAGTGCAAAGAATGTCAATGGAAGCATTACCAAGCCTCCAACTTCAGATTCAAGTTTTGGAGAATAGATGCAATGTGATGACATGGTTCCATCTTGGATTATAAATGCCATTATTCGTGAACTTGTTTGAGATGCCAATTATGCATATACAGCAAGGGATCTCAGGGTCGATCTTGAAGAAATTAAGGTTCTCCCCAAATTAATGGGCCACGCATCTTTGAACTTCAACAGAAAATCGGTTCTATACTACGAGGTTAGAATGGTATTATTCAAGAAAGAGACAATTTCTCCAACAATCCAAGACGCAACTGTGATTTTTGTGGAACGACATGACATGAGAAGAAAAACTACTATAAACTGAAATGGTCACAAGTTGTACAAGCGTCCTAATTAGTCTACTCAAATTCAATCATTTGCAAACTAGGCTTCTACATCTTCTTCAGTGATGCAGACCCCTTCCTTCACACCTGAACAATGCCAACATATTCTGACAAGTCCAGATCAAACCTTTGCCAACATATTCTGATCGGTCCAGATCAAACCTTGTGGGTAATGACACCTCACGAAATATTTTAGCAGGCATTACCATTAATTCCATTTGCTTTCCCCATTGAAGTTATTGGATTATTGACTAGAGCTACTAATCACATGGTTAGCTCTCCTCCAATGCTGTCTCATAGTACATCCACTTGTTCCAGAATATTAGACTACCAAATAAGATAGAAGTTCCCCCGAACATTACTTTGACTGTTGTTCTTTGCGTTCCGAGTTTTCACTTCAATTTGAATTTCAGTTGAAAAAATAGTTCGTGATGCAAAGCTTCCCATGACTCCTTTTTTTCCTGATTCTTGTCTCATACAAGACCAGTCCTCGAAGAAGATGATTGGAGCGAGATTACATGATAATCTTTTCCTTTTACAATTGCCAACCGTTTCACCAAAATCTCGCACATAATGAACTTCTTGGTCCAAACCTTGTGGCACCAGTGCTTAATTTCAGCTTGAAGTTTGTTCACTTGCTAAACAAACTCTACTTCCATTCCTGAGTAATAAAAGATCCATGGAACCTTTTGATTTCATTCACTGCGATATTTTTAATTTTTAGGTTTTTAATTAATTTATTTAATTTTTTAATTGTAAAGTTACAATTTTGCCCTTTTCAATTTTGTCAGAATGAGTCAAAGTTCACTATTTCGATCAAACTAACGTTCAAATGGATGGAAACCTTCCATTTGGACATCCGCCGCATATTTATTAAAGGTTTGAGACTTCCGCTGGCATAAATCAAAGATTGGGGTAAAGTGCGCAGTGCGCAAAAATCTGAAAGGTTTGAGACCGTTACTGCAATTATCCCTAAATATTATATATAGTGAGCTTCGATTTTAAGTAAATAAACTTAAATTGGTTAATATATATTTTAAGTTCTCTAATGCAAAACAATGCAATCTATATTTAAAAAGAGACCAAATGAAGTAGAGTTATATTGAATTTGTTGAGTTATAACATAATTAGTAATTAGTATTGATTATGGTACATTTATAATTAAAGGCGTGGTTGTCAAAAGCAAAATATATAAGGGCAAAAATGAAAACTAAAAGTTTTTCATACCCAAGTTTCAATTTTTGATATTATTGTTTTAATACTATATACATGATGTTAACATTTGAAGTATTTCTATTCTATATAATGGACATAAATTTCATAATCTATTACAAATGAATGTAAATAATGTAACCAGTAATGTTCTTAATCAGTTTATGTTGATGATTTAGAATTTCAATAATGATTATTCAAATAATTAATTACTTTTTATTCCACTGTGAACAAAATCTATATCATTAATTATTTCTTTAAGGGTAATGAATGCGATTTTTTTTTTTTTTTGTGCGATTCTTCAGTTTATTTGAAAATTGTTGACATTGGTTTTCCCTTATGACTATATGATTTTCATTTTTTCAATGCAAGATTTTTTAGTTTTTCTCTTATTTCAATGAAACACATGTTCAACAATGAATAAAAAACATTATTAATATATATTACTGATTTTTTGAAAAATATATATATTTATATAGAAATAATCATATTATTTAACATTATATTATAAACTATCAAGAATTATACTTAAATTATCAAGAATCGCGTTTAATATTAGAAGTTGTAAATTTACTTAATGCATGAAAAATGAGGAGGATTAAATAAGGACATAATTGACAAAAAAAACAAAAAATTTAAGGAGAAAATTGTAAATCAAATAAGAATATGTTGGATCTATAACTAAATATGTAAGGGTAAAATAAGTATTCAAAAGTTTCTCCCATATCATTGTATTAAATGACATTAAATGCTCGAAAAAAAGTATCTCCAAAAGTGATTGGACTTTTGACATTCGGGTGTATTTGAGCCACATTTTTTTGAAAGAATATATTTTGAAATAGTAGATTGATGGAAAACGTGTTATTGAAAAAAAGGAAAAATATTGATATGATGAAAAATATTATTTTATTGAAGAATGTGTGGTTGAAAATAAGTAAAAAAAATGAGAATGAGAAAAATATTGTAATTCAAACAGAGGCTCAAAAAGTGACATTTTTTAGCAAGATTTGTAAAAGTGACAATTTTTTTTTGCATTTTCAAATTTTGTGATATCTATGAAAATATCTCATTTATAAATTCTTCTCGAATTCAAAAAATTACTTTTCAAGATTGGTGTTTGAAATCTTCACCTACCATCTTGAGGGGAAGTGTTGGAGATATTATTGGCTCATCCTCCTTGATCTCGTCCATTAATTATGTCAATCCTGAGCTCCTCCCTTGATTCTGTTAATTAGTTTACTTATTTTTCAAGACTTTAAAGCAAATTATACATTGTATTCTTCTTTAGAACATAACGAAAATAATATCGTCAAGATTGTACAACACAATGAAAGAATTTTTCTCCTCTTTGTATAATTAGAATAGATTTATCAATTAATTGTGACTATAAAACAATATGCTCCTGTTTGGCACTCATTCTTTTTAATTTTTTTTCTTCATTTTAACCATATATTCTCAAAATAAAATAATATTACACACAAATTTAAAAATTTTCATCACTTTTTCATCACACATTTTTTTATCAATTACTATTCCAAAATTTCTATTCACATTAAAATGAGTGTCAAACACTCGATATGGTGCGTAGAAATATTTTGTATTACTATATGGTCAGACTAATCAGTGCAGTTCAGATTTTACATTATTCATAACACACAAATTTGTGATCGAAGAGTTAACAAATATGAATCTACACGATCTTTTTATTGCATACATTTTTAAATTTTATTTCACATCAAGACGAATAACTCTTACTGGTCCTTCAAAGCATATCTTACATTTGTCATAATCGAAATTTTTCCAAATGATATAATTAAATCTATTTTTTATCCTCTTCATTTTATGCTGCCTTGTTTCTCCATCCCCCACCCAATAGCTTGCACTCTCAGATGATAGATGACTCGATTGTTCAAGTTTGGCGCAAAGGCAAGAGGAGGAAGAGTTGCAGCCAAGACCTCGCTGTACCTGATCGCCTCCACTGGTTTCGCCTCGCTCACATACCAAACTCTCAACCCTGAAAACTCCCACAATAGTTACACACTAAATTTCCCTTTCAACTTATTAAACGGCGTCGTTCGGTCTTCTCGCGCCCTCTTCACTGTACTTATCTGCTTTCTTTGTTAATTTTCCCATTTAATTTACTACTTTACTCTGCATTTTGGGCACTCATTAAGACTCGATGCTTTTTCCAGATTACTTCTTGTGTTGTTGATTACAAGTATTCGTTACACGGGCTATCGGTGGATTCCAATGAGTATGGGCTTACATTGTCCGAGGTTTGGCGATTAGTTTTACACAATGTTATGCTCATTCTTAATCGTAAATGCGATTTCTGTATATTTTCTATTTGATTTAAATTAGTAATAGACATACAAGAATAAGTGGAACTATACTTACGAGGCAAAACTGCAAAAATGGGCTCATTTATATCATCCAAGTTTTAAATTTTCTAATCTATGTTTCGAGATGATGACTAGGTGTAACACCTACTAGACTTGCATTAATTGCTGATGAACTTATTGTGGTCATACAAATTGCTATAAAGGTCCAAAACTTACATTTTCTTTATGTTATAACTCAGACAGCAGTAATTAGAAAGGTTCACACATAGTTCAAAAAAAGAAATGGCTACTCTTGAGAATGTTGTTGTTGAATTCACTAATTAACATATTGAGGGAGACAGTATTAACTTTTTAATGTGGATGCTTTCATCTGAGCATTAGATGAAGAAGTACAATGTTTTTTTTTGTTAAAAATCTGATTCTTTGTGACTTTCCAGATCCATCTACGGTCAGCGAAGAGGATACTGAAATTGTGCCATTCCAACAAAGGTCTCTATGTCAAAGCTGGTCAGTTTGTTGCAGCCATGCGGCAAGTTCCGAAAGAGTACTCGTCAACTATGTCATCTTTACAGGATCAGGTTCTTAGCTCTGTTTTATGGAAGTTGTGTTTTATTTGAGCAAATTAATGTGGCATGTTATTGGTTTTCATTGGTTACAAGTCATATGCTGTTTCATGCTTGGTGATGCTTTAGGCAGTTCCTTGCGATTTCAAAGCCATCAAAGATGTTATATTCAGAAGTTTGGGGAAGGATTTATCAGAGATGTAAGTTGTAACATGGAAATTAAAAAATATTATAATTTTTTTTTTTTTTTGCGAACTCTGTTTTCTTATTCATGGTAGCAGACACTTATAACTCTCATTGCGTTCAGTTTTAGCTTGATCACTCCTGATTAGCTAATGAATGTAAGTCATTAAGCTTGTTTTTAGCCCTTAGTTATCATAACTTATGACCTATTTCCCAGTTTATCTGGTGAATTATGAACTGTTACCATATCATATTTAGATCTATGTCCTTTGGTTTTTTGGTTTTTGAATCCCATTTGTCAATATGCTACGATCTAGTAAATTCTTGCAAGTGTAAAAAGTGTTGGTGTAATTGAAAGTCTCCATGGTTGAGTTGCTTACAATTTTATGTTATTTTGCGTCGCAAAATATTCTCATTTTGCAATATTTGTTGTGTAATATTTACTTCGTATGCTGCATCAACAGTAACAACTGTTAGATAGTGGACACGCAGGGAGAAGATAGATACGTGCCCCGAAATAGATATGATAGGGCTTACATTGATCAAGGACCTTACAATCTGTAGTCCAATGCAGGATTCACCCCAAAACTATCTACAAATGAAAACAAGACCAGTACCTTAAAAGGTCAAAGCGTGAGGGGCCTCATCCCTCTTGTTGGACATAGTGGGAGACCCATTCACTTCAATTTCTTACAATTTTGGATGGAATAATATTGAAAATAATAAGATAATTATAAAAAATATAAGTTGCTGAAAATGTTTAGGAAATTTTAATTAAGTGGTACAGATCTATGATGAGGACATCATCGAGATTTAAATTTTATTGTTATTGGGATTTATCATTTATGTTTTCTATTATTGGGCTTGTAGTAGTGGATTGGTTCAAATCCATCACTTAGCTAAGTTTTTACTATTTATATGATTTTGACATTATAATTTAGACGATTGATGAATATGATGAATGAAATGGCGTTGCTTGGAGCAATCGTTTTCTCCCTACCCCTTTTCCCCTAAATTTATGTTTCTTCTCCTGCTTCTTTCCCCGTTCTCTCCGATTTTCTTCTCCTTTTCTTGCTGCCTTTTCTTATCCTACATCAAATTTAGTATCAGAGCCAAACCTGGTTTCCATCATCGATTTTCATCCCCGACCACCCATACACTGCTAAACAACATCGATTTTCTCATCAACCTCCAGCTGCTGACATCAACAATAAACCACCATACCATTGCCGCGAACCCACCACCAGTCTATGCACAAAACCAAAACCAACGTACTGTCAACCAAAACCCACACAAAAAAAAAAAAAAAACAAAGCCGTCTTCTGGCAGAAAATTATAGGCCACACAGTGGCAGGATGTGAATTTCTTAAATCAAATGGTAACAAAGTAATAATATCTAGTTTTTGTAAAATATTCTGACTAGCTTGATTATCGAAAGTCAGAAATTTTTAATTGAAGCATATGCCAAAAAACGATGAAAAGGGTGAAGGTTCATTTATAAAGAAATATTTATCCCTTTCTTTTTTGGCTAAACTTAAGGAATGGAGGGGTTATACAGTATTTTAACATGTATTTCAGTTAGGTTTAGATTCTTAAGAGCAAGTTTTTTTTTTCTTTGTTTTCACGGTTAATATATTTACATAAATTAATTCAATTGAAAAGCTTAAATATTGTCCACAAGGGTATATCATGCACGTACATACTTTTTCTTTCTTTATTTCTTTATTGAAATATTAAGCGGTACATTTTCTGTCTTAAGATGTATTTGAAGTTTGTATTTTGATTTTTAAAGACATGCTGTTCCTTTCAATGGATTATCCTACCTTGGTCCTTGTTGGGGATTATCTTCCCTAGTCTTGTGTTCAAAAGATCCTCCATTGCCAACTTTGACCCTACGGTTAAAGAAGCTACGGTTAAAGAAGCAAGAGATCGATATTTTAGTGAATGATGGTTTTTGAATTTAGAAAATGAACCAGGGACAAATAACATTAGTAAACAAGTAACACTAACTACGAGTTAACATTAGATATTAATGGGAAATTTCTACCGTCTACCATTGCAAGAAAATATTTTGGTGACAGCTATTTTTGAATTCTTGGTACTTTATATAGTATTTAGACTGTAATTTCTGAAGTGACTGATGCTAAAGTGCAAAAGCAGGTTGGTACGTATCATTCTGCATCCATGAGAATTAATTTGAAGGCTCCAACACCTGGCATTGTCAGTAGAGGAATTGGTTTGGAAGGTTTTTGCAGTGTACTTGCTGGACTTTGGGGTTCGGGGACTGGGTCGACCACCTTGACAGAGAATATACATACTATTGACATCACGAAAATGGCAAGCCGAAGAGTTGTAGAAGTTGGAGCAGTTCTCATGATCCTTTTCTCATTCATTGGTATAATAATCTCAGCATACTTGTTATCTAATCTAGCGTTGACATTGAGATGCTGTGTGTGTGTTGAAAACTATGAGCTCCTTGTTCATGCGATCTCATGTTTTCTGGCTCAACTGAGAAACTCAACTAAAATTGTTTTCTTAACAAAAGCACTTCCGCAGAGTTCCATTAAATTGAGTTTGTGGGGTGCAAAAAAGTGCTTGGCATTCAATAGTTTTCTTGATGTTTTAAAACCGTTAATATTGTTTCGTCATTTGAAAAATTGCACGAGTTTCTCATTCTTGGAATTCTAGTACGAGCATTTTGGAACACGGGTAAGTTTTATCTGTATTCATGTTTCATAAAAATAATAATTAGCAGAAAACCATATCAAGTGTTTATAGAACCGGACAGTCGAGTTCAATCAGTATTTATATGATAACTATGCCTTTAATAGTATGTTCAGTGGCGAGGATTGGATAGCAGACATTTCTAAGAAAGAATATAAGCAAAATTCTTGTTCATATACAGTCGAGTCCTGTCAAATATTATGTAACAAACATACACTTGCACTTTATTTTAGTTCACAACAAAGTTTAGATGCCTGTAGTTGTGTAATTTTGACTTCTCAACTTGTAATTGGTAGGTAAAGTGGGCGCTATTCTTGCTTCGATACCTCAAGCTTTAGCTGCTGCTGTATTATGCTTCATGTGGGCTCTGACCGTGGCATTAGGTCTCTCAACACTGCAGTATACTCAAACTGCAAATTTCAGAAACATTACAATAGTTGGTGTTTCGTTGTTCCTCGGTTTATCCGTCCCAGCTTATTTTCAACAGTATCAACCCAACTCCAGTTTAATTCTTCCCAGTTATCTCATTCCCTATTCAGCAGCATCAGACGGACCAGCCCGCACTGGCAATAAAGATGTAAGCCATCAATCTCGTTCCTTTTTTTTTTTTTTTTTTTTTTTTT
>CAIGRN010183224.1:0-10922 GCA_903798345.1 Fraxinus anomala | reverse complement strand
TATTATCTCTACAATCCAGCAAACCGCAACTTTTTATGCTTCCTTCAGATGCATTTCAGTTGCCTTTTCCTTGGTCATACTATTTGTCGTCACCTAGGTAGTATGGTACTACCACAGGGTTAAGTTCAGCACCAGGCCGGTATTTATTACAATGCATTGTAGGAGTCTGTTAATCTCTTAGCCCACCCACACTGTATGGCATTGGAAATATAGAGTAATGATATAGAAATTATGGCACTTAACTCATACAGCAATGTTAGTCTATTACCACGTTGTAAGGAGCAATGAGATCTATCACTACGGCCTTAGCCGTTGAGTAGATTTTATTTTGGGACTTCTCCTACTATTGAGCGAGGTTTATTTGACCCTTGCTGGTCATAGGTATACCATTAAGACTTAGAAACACACTGTCGAATGGCTTAAGGAACATTTCAGTATTCCCTCTAGCTCCATCATCTTTGATTAAAGTAAAGGTAATGCCAGTGTTGACCAAAGTTTTGTTAACATCTATCCTGCTATTGACAGTATGATAAGAAAAAAAAATTAATATGAAATTAGGATGAACTCTTCTATAGCTAAGCCAAAGTAGTCATCGTCTGGTTGTTTCATATGACTTGTCGTGATTGTAATCTCACCTTAGTTGAAGGACAAGGGTTGTCTCTGGTATCTTCCATTGCTGTTATTCATTATTCCCTAGGCCAGCGTGTAGAGGGAGTACGTCCTATCATCAGTTAAAAACTGAAGATAAAGATGGTGAATTCTTGCTTCTTAGACCAACTACATTACATGATTTTATACATGAGTTAGAAGGTTATGGAATTGTGCCAATAGCTGGCTTAATTGATTCTACCAGCTGGCTAACAAAATAGAATCCATTTTCCTAAAAATAAGGAGCTATAGTGGTGATGTCTGCTGCTCCGTATGCAAGCTGCCGGATTTTAACTTCCCCTTCAAGGTGGACTGTGTTCAATCACTCCTAGCTTGTCTCTAAGGAGTTCAAATCTTGAATGTGACATAGGTTTAGTTAACATGATCTGAGGAGAGAATGTAGTGACTGTTCAGCTGATTATCCAACACCTTATCCCTTACAAAGTGTGCATCGAGTTCTATATTTTTTATACGAGCGTGATATGAAGGATTTAAGGCTAGAGCATTTGCACTTATACTATCACACCAGATAATAGGGACTGATTCCTGTGGAATCTCCAATTCTTCAAACAAAGACTGAATCCAAGTTATTTCTACTGCACAGTAAGACAAAGCTCTGTACTCAGCTTTTGTGCTGGATCTAGTAACCACGTGTTGTTTCTTAGAACACCATGACACGAACCTTTCTCCAATGCACACGCAATATCTAGCAGTAGACCTTCTATCATCTGGACAAGAAGCCGAGTCTGAATCTGCAAAGGTTGTGATGTCAAGGCTATCATTCCTTTGGATGGTTAATCCATGGTGTAACGTGCCCTTTAGATATCTTAATACCCTTTTAAGTGCCTTCCAATGGACATCTGTTGGTGCTTGAAGAAACTGGCTTAGTCTATTTACAACATAGGTTAAGTCTGGTCTGGTGTGGATGAGATACTAGAGTCCACCAATTGCAATTCTGTAAGGAGTAGGATCTTTCATTGCTTGACCTTCAGTTTTGGAGATTGGCTTCCCCACAACCATAGGTGTTAGGCTAGGCTTCAAGTTTTCATAGCCAAATCTTTTCAGCAATTCAATAGCATATCTGGTTTGCTTCAAATATAGCCCAGCATCATCTCTCTTAACTTCGATTCCCAGAAATTGCTTCAGGTTCTCCTAGTCTTTAAGTGCAAAACTGAAGTTTAGCTTGTCTATAAACTCTTGCATCTGCTGAATGTTGGTACCTGTAATCACTATATCATCCATGTTTATTAATGCAAACAATATATCAGTTCTACTTGCCAAGAAAAATAGGGAATTGTCAGCCTTAGATTGTCTGCAGTTCCACTATAGCAGATTGTGTTCTAGTTTATCATTCCAAGCCGTAGGCGTTTGTCTCAAACCATATAATGCCTTCTCGAGTTTGCAGAGATAGCTAGGGTGTTTTTTCATTGACAAAACCCTGCGGTTGGTGCATATAGACAGCCTCAGTCAAACTCCCATTCAAGAAGGCATTATTTATGTCTACTTGTTTGATTTGCCAATTTCTTGAGACAGCAAGAGTTAAAATAATTTTCAGTGTTGCAGCCTTGACTACAAGACTGAAAGTTTCACTAAAGTCAACTCTAGGGGTTTGAAGGAAACCTTTAGCCACTAGTCTGGCCTTGTGTCTTGAAACTTTTTCATTTGAATCATATTTCAACTTGAATACCCATTTATTGCCAATGACTTTCATCCCAGCCTTAGGTGGCAACAAGGTCCATGTTTCATTTTTCATAAGAGCATTGTACTCTTCGTGCATAGCATTCTTTCGACGGCTGCTTGTTAGTACTTTATCTACACTAGTTGGCTCAACTGCAGCTAGTTCATCCACTGTCATACTGGTATAAATTTTAGGCTTAAAGATACCAGCCTTGCTCCTGGTGATCATTTGGTGTCCAATATTCTGAGGTACATTCTTGTCTGATAAACTTGGTTTTCCTGCCAAATTCTTAAAATCAGTTAAAGCTTCTGGTATTTCAATACCTGTTACCACTTCCTGGTTTCCTTCATCACCAGAATATTCCACTAACTCATCTTCTTCAGCCCTAGCCTCTGATTCTCCATTGACAAGGTCTGCTACAGAAGAGACTTCAGGTTGTATTGTAGGAGCTGCATTTGTGCTTTGAGGTGTAGTATTATAGTTGGGGTCAATGAAAGGAAGATAAATTATTCTTGTATCACAAGTTTGAGGTTGAACTTGTTTGTTTAGAAAGCCTGTTTTAAAAGGAAAGTCTAGCTCATTAAAAACTACATGCCTGGAGATATAAATTCTACCACTAGGATTTAAACATTTGTAACCTTTGTGTGAGTCACCATAGCCAAGATAAACACATTTTAGGGAGTGAAAACTGAACTTATGCTTCTGATAGGGTCTGAGATATGGAAAGCAAGCACAGCCAAATGTTTTAAGTTGATTATAGTCGAAGTTTTTATTGAACAAGGCTTGGTAGGGCAATTTTTGATGCAGATAAAATGTAGGTAGTCTGTTAATCAGGTAAGTGGTAGCCTTGAAGGATTCCCACAAATAATAAAGTGGCATTTGAGCCTAAGCTAGAAGAGTTAGCCCAATCTCTGTGATGTGTCTGTGCTTGCGTTCAGCCCTTCCATTTTGAAATGAGGTATAGGGGCAGGAATGCCTGAGCTCTATACTAGATTCTAGAGCTAGTTTGCTAAAGTTTCTGAACTCTCCACCCCAGTCAGATTGCAGGCATTTAGTTTTCCTTTCAAACTTATTTTCTACAAGGTTTTTGAAATGAACAAAGGTGGATAGAGCTTCTGACATGTGTTTCATAGGGTAAATCCATGTAAATCTGCTATGGTCATCAACAAAAATTATGTAATATTTGAATCCGGTGTTAAAATTTAAAGGGGCTGTTCCCCAAACATCAGCATGAATAAGGTCCAATGGCTTTGCAGCATGTGAGAGTGAAATTTTAAAAGGAAGAGCATGAGATTTTCCAAATTTACAAGAGTCACAGAAAGTAGTAGTTTCATTGAATTTAATAACTCTATTACATGACTTAAGAACTTGACTCAACACTTGATTTGAGGGATGTCCTAGCCTTCTATGCCAAAGGTCAAGTTCTGATACTGAATTTGGTTTAACTGGAGACTGGTTATCAATACCAGATTTGGCTGCAAAGCATTGTAGGTTATTTTGATGGTTTGACTCGAAGGTGGTTCTTTCTGGCTTGAAATTTGGTAACTGCAGCTGGTACAATCCATCCTTAAGAGCTCCTTGCAGCATGATCCTCTTCGTTTGGAGATCCTTCACAACAAAGTAATTTGAATAAAATTCCATGAATACACTATTGTCATTAGTGAGTTGGGAAACATTAACCAGATTTCTTTTAATTGAGGGAACATGCAGTAGTTTATTTAAAACCCGTGACTTATTACTTAATGCAGAGATTTTCCCATTTCCAATATGAGCAATATGTAACTTATTTTCCATTACCAATAGGCAATTTCTCTTTACCTTCATATTTCATCATAGTATTCATGTTACCTTTATCTGTTGTCACGTGGTAACTTGCCCCAGAGTCAACAAACCATGCTGGATCCTCAAGGATTCTAGGTGATGCTACATAGGCTAATTGAGATGCATTGAAGTTCTGCTGCCCAGAGTTAACTGGTTTGCTTCCCATTTACCTTTCATCAAACCTATTGTAGCGGTAGCTGGCAGAATGATTGTTTAGTCCACAGATTTGACAAGGCCCTCTAGTTTCATTTTGCCGACCAAATGTAGTTCTACCTCTACCCTTTGTTCTTCCTCTATAATTTGGTGATCTGCTACTGCCAAACCTCTGCTAAAACCAGAACCAGTTCAATGTGCTAACTGGACACTTAACTGGTTAACATTGAGTGATGTGAAACTATTCTTGACTTGATTCAAATGATCAAGTTGACTTTCAAAGGTCATGAGTACTGAAGATAACTCATACCAGTAGATTCTTTCCCTGCTGCTTATCTGAACTACTATGGGAGTATACTCCTCATCTAGTCCTAATAAAACTTATATAATTAAATCATTTTTGATCAATGAATTTACCAACTATTTCTAGGTTGTCAGCCAATTGCTTGATGGTGGTTAAGTATTGATCCATTGTCATTGTCCCTTTCCTGGTTCTTTGCAGCTCACCCGTGAGAAACATTACTCGTGATCTATTCAATATACCAAAGCTTTCTTCCACTGCTATCTAGAGTTTGTTTGAACTCGTAGAGCCCATGACCTTCATGGCTATTTCTGGAGTCATGGATGAATACAGCCAGCCCATAAGAGTTGATCAGCAGAGGTCCACTTCAGGAACTCTGGATTGTGGGTCATCTCCACTGCTTCTCCCTGGCCAATGGTTGTTTGGGTGGCTAGAAATTCCGGTGGACACTCCTTTATCTCCAACAAATACCCTTCAAGATTATTTCCTTTGATTATGGGCATAATCATGTTTTTCCATAGCAAGAAATTGTTCATGTCCAGCTTTACTGAGGGTGTTTGTGTGATGTTCATTCCATGTGATGAGCTCTGGCCGGCTGTTGCCTAAGTAACTGGAGCTGTATTAAACTCCGATGGATTAGACTCGTTGTCGGAAGTAGTGTTAGCCATTATTGGCTCTGATACCAAGTTAAAAACTGAAGATAAAGATGGTGAATTCTTACTTCTCAGACCAATTACATTACATGATTTTATACATGTGTTAGAAGGTTCTAGAAATGTGCCAATAGCTGGCTTAACTGATTCTACTAGCTGGCTAACAAAATAGATTCCATTTTCCTAAAAATAAGGAGCTGCAGTGGTGCTGATGTCTGCTGCTCCGTATGCAAGCTGCTGGATTTTAACTTCCTCAGACCAAACTCAATGAATTTCAGTGTCTTTCCATGTGTCGTGCCCTTTAAGTGTCTCCAGCATCTCCTCTACATGTTACTCCCTCCCTCGCCTTCCATACTAGCTATTTTGGTTGCCTAATCTTCGTACAATGATTCTGTGGCGGGGACTTGATTTTGGCATCGTTACGTTGCATTCACGTGGTTTGGCCCTGGTAATTCTGACCCCAAGGTGTCCTAATCCTAAAAATAATTTTTGGAATCCCTGCCTTGCCACACATTGTTCCTGTTCACATCTGGGTTGGCCAGATATTGGTTGTTCCAATCCAAAATTTTCACCTTTCTTAGCAGGTGAACGAATTGTGGCACAAATGAATCAGCTTATAATAGAGTTAAAAGTTTGATAAAGTAACCTTACTGTTTTCTTATAGACATTGAATTTATCAAATTGCGTGGGAAATTCCTACATGGTTTAGTTATGCACCAGTAACCGCTTTGTACACTGACTGCACATATTCATTTAGTTATATGCATGTTTATGAATTTTAAAGATTTCATTGTTACATAAATTGTCATGTGAGTATGTACATGGAAATCAAAACATGTTAAACAACCAAATATAAACTTGGGTTCATCGTGCAATTTATGATATTTGTGAATATATGTGATTGAAACCCAGCAACCCTCAACACACCCCAGACGGAGCATTAATGGTACAGTAAATACCCTTATAATGTTGTGGGCAGTAAAAATAGAAGATTTATTAATATAAATTTTGTAATAATTGACCAATTTTGAAATTAACTATATTTTTTTTCATTTAAATCTTGAGAAACATGTCATTTTGAAGAAATTTGCCAATAATCAATTTATTAATATAATGAAAATATCCAAATTACATACAAATGTTGGGTTTTTTGATACCCAATAAATTCGAGTGATGATTATAAAACGATGTCGGATATTTTATCGACATCAAAGTGACAGCTCAACTCGAAAACAATTAATACACCTTCGGAGGGCTTAAATTTTAGTTGGGTTGGTAGTTTGGTTAATGTATAGATTTAGTTATTGTTAGCCCATTAACTTGGCCCATTATGAGAGTCTTGGCCCAAAACTAAACATAATGCCTATATACACATAGGGGTGTGTTTTCTTCATTGTGTGCATGTATTTGCAAGAGAGGAGAGAGTTGAGAGTGGAAACCGAGAGAGGAGTGAAAGGGCAACAAGTTTTGGGGTGGATTTAAGAGAGATTCAACCATTGTTTTCTTCTTCTCCTTCCTCCATTTGTATCATACAAATACAACCACCAAGTGTCTCCTCTGTTAAGGGTAAAATTGAGGTAATCTAAGGTGTTAAGGGTTGTTGAGTCGAGCCGGTTGATTGGTATTTGCTTGGTTGATTTTTCGAGCCCGATATCAAAGATTTCTCAAAGATTTTTGCGAAAACTTGTATCAGAGTATGTTGTGTTTAGAAATCTATGATTTTTTCGACCAAAAACCGATTAGAAGTGATCCAAAATCGATGTGGAAATTGGCAGAAAAACTAGATTGGAAACTGTTGAAGAAAACATCAAGGTCGCTGGACCTGTAAATTGGTTTTTCGACCAAACCACAGACGCGAGGGAGAAACATACACCACTGCGTGCTTAGCAGGCAAAGGCACACTTGGTGGTCCACGACAGGGCGTGCAGGCTCATGGTTTGGATTCTGGCATTGTCGTCTTCAGACATATTGTACCAGACATCAAAATGGACCATGTGGGGTGTTCAATTTCAGGTTTTGACAAAATTCCTTGCCCGATCAGGTTCTTTTTTGCCGTATTGGTTGCCATAATTGTTGGAGACTTTAAGGCGAATAGGTGGCCATAAAATAGTGAATTCGTGTCTCTTGATATTTACAGACCTTTAGATGTGATCTGCTCAGTATCATGTTATTTCCCTTTTATTATTGCAGTTAAGACTAATGTGTGGTACAATCATTTATTTTTTGCATTAGAAGTCATCGTGAGAAGTGTCGTTAGGTTTTGGGTTACCGGTAACCATTATATGTTGCTATACATAGGAATTTCTTGTTAATTATTTGCATTGAATTCTTTGTGAATTTGTCACCAATTATTTTTCATCATTAGAATTATACGTGACTTTAGGAAAGTTTTGTTCGACCATTATGTGTGAATTGTGTCTATTCTTTGTGAAAGTTACTAGTTCAACCCTAAAATCACCTAATACGTGAATAACGCGGAATTAAATTTATCAATTAAAAACAATAAGTCTTTTTTTAATTGTTGTAGATGTTTATTCAATCAAGTCAAGTTATCCTATGTTGAATTGTCGCAATAAATAATTAAAGTAGTAAATAACACAAGATTTGATGACGGAGAAAACACTTAATTAGGTAAAAACTCTGGGACCAAACCAGTAATTTTCACTACAGACAATAAGAACTTACAGTATGATCCAGCCTAGAAAATTCACTAGACTCGCTGATTTAATTCTTACAATCTCCAAGACCTCTTGGAACGTGCTTCACTGACACTTGCTCTCGATCTTGTGAAATTGTCTATCTCCTATGGAACACCAAGAACGCCTCATTCTTGTACTCTTCCTGTGCTTCTGGTCCAACATCCTTCAATCTTCAGCAACCTCTCTGAAAGCTATTCAGAAATTACCTTCCTCATAATATCTAGAAAGTAGATATTTTGGATTATATGAATTTGATGTTTTTTCAAAACTTGTGGTTGATTGATCTGAAGAATCAAAAGGTTAATCTAAATATTTGGATGTGTTCTTGGATCTTGGAATAATGGTATAGGAAAGTAAAACAATGTCCAACCACACGCAAAAATGTACTAAGCATTGGGTATTTATAATAGGAAGTGATTAGGTACTATATGGTAAATAAAACTTTTGAAAAATGCAAACTATAGTTTCTCGGAAAGCACAGTCGCTCGAGCACCAGGCGAGCGAAAGGTGTGTCACTTGAGCTAGAGCCGGACGACAATAATTCTGATTTGGACGCTCGAGTATCAGTTAAGCAACAAGCTAGCGTAAATCCGGCGACTCTTTCTTCTTATTCTATACTCAAATCCAAAGACTCCTAATTCATCTATAACTCTTTTATAATAATCCTATTATTTTACAATAATCATTTTGTCTGAGTAATTGCTAATACAACTAAAAACCTAACACTTTGCTTGTGGTAATTGTTGGTTGCATTTTATCTTCTGTGCATTTTTTTGTAAAATGACAACACATTTTGAGTTGTACCTTTTAAATGAAAAATGTGATTTTTCAATTTGGTAAAATGAAAAGGTTTTTCATTAAACTTTTTATGGCATTCCATCTCACGGGTAGTTTTAGAAATAATGTACAAAGTAGGTGCAAATGAAACTTTTAGACTCTGAAATTTTAACTTCGGAGAAAAGATATATAGAGGTAAGGAATATAAAAATTCAAGTCCAAATACCATAAATAGACGGCCAAGTAATTTTCCAGACATAAACTATAAGTTTCCCGAATTCAAACTGCAGTAGTTTACAAAAATGACAATGTCATAATCTACACTTCAGGAGATCACAAAATTCCAAATTTCGATGATAGATAACTCGTAAGGAAACATTTTCCAAGTAGAATTACTCATAAACATGGTATACAGAAAATCACAACTGAATTTCAAAATCATGGGCAGATTCTGGAAAAAGTGGATAGTTTAATAAAATATATTTAATTTATTAAAATCAATTGAAAAATTTTGACATCATCAAAATATTACTAAAAATCTAGATTTAACATGAAAATAAAGCTTGAATAATTAACAGCGTAAAGTTACTTGTTGTTTATTTTTATATCTCGCAAGTGTACGAATTGTAACAAGTAATAAAGTGAACCTATGAGTCCGAATATTGTTCTCACGAAGACTACTATCTAACAAGATTTTGGACCAAGATTCCTTGTTCTTGTTGTAAAATTTTGAAACCCTAAGTTCTTGATTTATTTCTTGATTTTCCATCTTTTCGCTCGAATAATATATGTACAATAAATCTCTAAGCCTGATCTTAAATGTATGTGTATAATGAAACTCTCGACTATAATTATAGAACAAGATTTAGATAAAATCCTTGTTCAACTTGATTTCCACAAAAGAATTCAAATTGGCTTATACTAAAAAGTTAAGAAATAAAAGGAAACAAGTCCTTTTTCAATTGGACTCCTTTTCTCAAGTGACCTTAGTCCTTTATCTTCTAATACTGTAATTAAGTCATCTTCATTCCAAAGTAATTTCTAATTGACACGAAGAAAGTTCAAAATTTGCAATTGAGTCCCACACTTTTCAAATACTGAATCTAACTCCTGAAATTTATGAATTTTTACCGAATGCTCTATTAATACTTCCAATTGATGTCATGCAATTCAGTTAATCATCAATTGTTTCAAATCAACTCAAATTAAGCTCTAAATAGCATCTTTTCAAACAAATTGTATCCAAGTTGGGATTTTCCTGATATTAACATGATTTACACATATTAAATAGATAATCACTCAGCTTATTTTAAATAAAATAAGAATAGAAATAGAGTAATCGCATAAAATGCACATATCAAACGCCCTCAAACTTAAACAATTTTTCGTCTCGAGCAAGACTATCTACTAAACACATAAGAGAAAAAAAAAATTAAATTGCATTAGATAACTTTGTAGAACTCACATGAATTATTTAAATAGTCATTTACGTCACAAAAAATTTATAAGTAGGGCAACTAAAACTATTTTTTACTTGTTCAATGCTTGATTGATGTATGTGTGCGTAGACCATCATATTATCAAGAATTTGTGGGATGCACACCCCAAACTTGTTTATCAATCATATTCTGGAGATGGTTATTCTAAGGTTGATTACACAACGCACTTTTCCTTTCCCGCACAAGTTTGGTTTAAATAAGAATAGAATGGCATAATCGCATAAAATGCGCTTATCAAATGCCCTCAAGCATAAACTCTTGTTCGTCTCGAGCAAGACTATCTAAAAAACACATGAGGGAACAAGCAAAAATATATTGCATTACATAACTTTGTTGAAATCACATCAATTATTTAAATCGTTATTTACTTCACAAAAAATTTATAAGTAGGGCAACTAAAACTATTTTTTTACTTGTTCAATGCTTGATTGATGTATGTGTGCGTAGTCCATCATATTATCAAGAACTTCAAAATTAGTTATTTCCACATCCTTAATCGTCAAATATTTCCTCACTCCCTCGTGGGATCCACACCCCAAACTTGTTTATCAATTATATTCCGGAGGTGGTTATTCTTAGGATAATTACACAACGCACTTTTCCTTTCCCGCACAAGTTTGGTTTAAATAAGAAGAGAAATCGAATAATCGCATAAAATATACTTATGAAATGCTGTCAAACTTATACTCTTGC